>JAQZBX010101947.1:0-11232 GCA_029593785.1 Cabassous unicinctus
TCACTGCACACTTACTTAAAATAGTTTTACTAAAAATCCCCAAATACTATAATTTCCATGTTTTAAAGAAATATATTTAGATTCCTTGAAATTCTGATACTTTTATTATGTAGAATTTGACTAAAATAATTAAAAATTCATATATCAGTATATAATCTCTTTCTCTCTCTCTCTCTCTCTCTCTCTCTCTTTCTATGTGTGACTATCTCTCTCTCCACATGTTGACTCCACATTCTCAGAAGACTATTCATATGATAAAGAGCACCAAGAGAAACAAACAAGCAAACACTGCTGTCAATGAATTGTTCTAGTCAGAGGTCTTGGTGATGTTCTTCACCTGTGCTGGGATCCAGCAGAGTTTAGTTTACAGGGAGATATACAGATTCAAGCCAAAAGGGTCAATAGAGCAGTCTAAAGGTGCCATAAATGAGAGACGTTTGTTGGACACAATCAATTTTGAGGAGGTAATAACAGAATAAGTAGATTAATTAAATTTACACATGTACAGCCATCACTTTGAGTTCCTCAAAAAAATATATGAAAAATATTTGATAACTGCTCAGGAGAAGGTAGTTAAAAAAATTATGAACTCATTTCTCTTGCTCAAACTTGGGGAAACTCTTCACTGGTAAAAAAATATATATATGAATTCTAGGTTGCATTTAATAGACAATTTTATTCAAAATTGGATTATATATATACATATAATGACTGATTTAATTTGGAATCAGTCATTCTTAACCAGGGGCATATGTGTTAAATAGAGAATGGAGATGAAACCAGATTGGAATAATGGTAATATGAAGTGGCAAATTCATTATTACAAGTCTTTATTTCTACACCCTTAATCACCTCCTACTATGATGTTTTCCTTCTTACAAAGACTGGTTTTACAAAGCCATCAAGATACTTTTACAGTGAATAAGAATTTTGGAGGTTTTGATTACTTGTAATTGCCTCTTCTTTCTGAATTCCAAAAAAAAATTTGGTATGTCACTTTCTAAATAGCCAGCTTCCAGAAAATGAAATTTATTTTTTCTCTTGGACCCTCTCCATAGTGTACCTCTATACATAAGGAAGAAGAGATTCTCACACACTGTTGTTCTAGCATTGCCATAAAATAATAGCTTATAATATATTATTGAAATGTTTTTCACATATGATATTTTATGTACTGTTCCATAATTTGGTAAAAAATTTATGTTCTCATCTCAACATTTGATGAATAAAAAATGAATTATAGCACAGTTAAAATAAAATAGTCATTCATGTATGATTAAACATGTCTGAAAATAAAGGATATATTTTAACCAATTCTTTTCCTTTACAATGTGAATATCTGAAAGTGTTATACAATCTTTAGTATATCAAAGTCAAAATTCTTGCTCTTAATATTTTGCATATTTGGTAATATTTATATCAATGGTGGTCATTGAAAATACACACACACACATTCTTCTATCCAGTTTAAAAGATATTCAATGAATATGCATTCACAATATATTTGAAACTACTAGGGAACATTCATGGATAGTAATCAAATTACAAAATATTCAAATATCCTAGCAAAGTTAATAGCGCTACATAGAATCACACATCAAAATTGCCAACTTAAAAATGTATTTTGCTTCTAAAACTTATTTCTTAGAACACCACTCACAGGATTTGTATAAAGTGTACTATGTGCGCAAACCTATTTTATTTGCAAGATTGGCTCACATTTAATAATAGATAGGATGACAAACACACACTTAGAACACAGCCACAGTTGCAAACAAGACCACCTGATTAGATGATGACCATTTCTCTCCTGCATGGTCCTGTCTGGGTTCCAGTCCCTTAACTGTCAACTCCACATGCCAGTGTTTCCTACTCTTGTTTTTTTAATAATAAAAGAAAAAAAATTGACTGAGAATAGTGTTTCTTCTCTTCCCATTGAAGAATTTTCAGAAGACTATATGAATCATCAGGATTATCTTCATGATATATGGATATCATAAAGTTATATGATATCAACATACACAATGAATATTTGCAATGAATACATAAAACTGGTATTGAAAAGTCTTGCTAAATTTCAGTGAATTTTACATTGACTCAAATATTAGAATAAATTATGTAACATTGCTTTCAGGTATATTGCAAAAGCAAATCTGTTAATGTTAATTAAATTACCCACTCACCTCAGCATTACATTTTCTCCATATTCATCAATGTTGTTATACAGCTGATTTTTTTGGTTTAAAATAAAATCCTATATTTTTCCAGAAAAGCTATATATAGAATATCTTTCCTTTTAATTTTTACTCATGATATCATCAGAAATCTTCTGAGATAAAAGGAAGTGTTATACAGAACAGTGTTCAGAGAGATTCATCTTTCCTTGATGGCAGGGCCATATATTACAAATGAGTTAATGAAGTTAAATACCCCATGAAAGTCTCTACCATAGATGTTGAGCTAATTTACAGTTTTACCTGTCCTCAGAGAAAATGTCCCTTGCCTGCTCCTCTGCTCCCTTTGGTAATACATAGCAACATTATCTCATTGTCCTTCTAGTGTCCACATCAAACAAGTCTGTTCCCTTGAAAATAAGACAAGAAATATAGTTGTCAGTCACATAATAATTCATTTATTGAAGAAATGAGTCTTGTAGTTATGACTTATCAGTGCAGAAATACATGCTGCCATTTGTGACCCAAATTGAATAGATTTCGTTCATGGCTTCACCACTTATTTTTTACCTCAAATTTCTTTTTTTCTGTTCTTCTTTTATAAAATGTAGTAATAAGGCAGTGCATGGCATAGGGTTTTGTGAGTATAAAGTGAATTGATTAAGGCAGATCTCTTGAAACAGTGCCAGGTGCATGACATTTCCTAAATGTTTCAGAATATGATGATGCGTTTGATTTTTTTATTTTACAAGTAAGTGTAATGAGGAGCATTAATTGTCACATAATCAATAGATTTCTTCTACTATCATCAAATACACAAATTGGTGACTTTTAGAAGGAGAGCCATATTTTATTCAATAAACTATGCTGGACACGATTTCCTGAATATCAGTTAATCCTTATTTTACAAAAGAATGACAAATATGTTCTCTAAACACATATATTTTAAAAGTTCCTTGGTTTCTTTCAAACTGAAATATGCATCTATAATTGCTACTTGATTTTGCATTTATTTAATGTCCATATTTCAAGTTAACCTGCACATTTTAATCCCAAAATGATCCTTATAATGTATATGTATGTGTGTATAAATGTATATGTCTGCACTTATCTATTTATCTATATACCTAGGGTGGGGAAAAGAAAGAAGAATACACATCCAAGAATTCAGAAGGAAACGTCTGACTGGGTTTTGATTACTGGGGAAAGTTTAAGGCACGTTGTCAGATTAGTTGGAGTAGTGCTGATTTTAGGGTGCCTGCAACACAAAGGGATTTTTTGTCCATGTACTTGTGCATGATATTCAATGAATCTTAGCATCTATTCAGTGCTTCTTATGTGACAGTCAGAATTTAAGTGATAATATATATAACCATATATAATCTTCAGAACTCCCAATGTCCCTATTCAAAAGACACTATGAACATATGACTGCATTTCAAAAATATTGATGTTACCTAAGTTTACCAGAAAGTAAGTGGAGGAGACAGCATTTGAACATACCTATCCTGTACCAGGCCCTGTGCTCTTGCCTGCCATACTTTATAGCTACACATTTGATACATTACCAAATTTGGAGTTTCTCATATTTAGAC
Source organism: Cabassous unicinctus (assembly GCA_029593785.1). NCBI lineage: Eukaryota > Metazoa > Chordata > Mammalia > Cingulata > Chlamyphoridae > Cabassous > Cabassous unicinctus. Next base: position 3,770 of record JAQZBX010101947.1, read on the forward strand.
TTTATTAGGAAACAATTAAAATAAAGTGTTGAAATCCAATGCAATAGGGGATGGGGGCAAGTTGGTGGCTGAGTACAGTGTTCCAAGGGTCAGAATGTACTACAGGTAGATAGTAATCTAAATAGAGCTATCTAAAGCACCTATTTGGAGGACCCAAGAAACAAGAAGAGCATCATGCTACATCCTTGAAAGAATGGAAGAAGGAGACTGACCATCTGCAATGAAGTTGCATGAATACAGCACTCCATGCTGTGGAGGGCAGTATCCATCCTCCATTGGTGGTGCAAGCCAAATTGGGAGCTATTCCACGGTGGAGGGGAAACTGAAGTTTCCAAAAATGGAGGAGGAAGAGATGGTTTAGCACTGACTTCAGCTACTGATTAGTAAATTTGGCTGACTAAAGTAAATCTTAAGAAAAGCTAAAGTTTGAACCTGTCCAAGTAGAAAAGTGACTAGCTGACACCATTTTAACTCTGCCTTTTGCATGAGGGGAAGTTCGGCTAGTCGAAAATCACAGTGATGGTTGGGACTGGATCCACTCAGATTGGATTGCAGACCTAGCCTAGGCTCCAGCCCCTGATATTGGAGAGAAGAAGCCAGGGTACCTGCATCAGACTCTCAGGGCAACTGCAAGTGCATTTGCCCTACATGGATTAGATTGTTGGGCACTCTGGAAAGTCCATCACCAAACCTGGCAGGGGAAAAGGGGTGATGTAGCTATGTCAGTCTACCTGGCAACTGCAGTCATTTTGGTCTGACATGGCATAGATTGCTGCCCAAACATGCAGCTCCACCCCATTCCATGTGGGGGAAAATGTATCTAGGCAACTACAAATAGTCTCAGCCTATAAACTTTGATTATTACACATCGCTGTGGCACTTTCCCTGTCCCTGGCAGAAGAGAAAGTTGGGAGAAGCTTCATTGGTTCCTGGGGCAATGCAGGCAGCTTCAGCCTCCAAGTTACAGTACCAAGTATATCTCAGCTACTACTAAACAACCAACAAAGGAGAAAGGACACCAACAAAAAATTATAATCCATACCAAGAAACAGAAAGATATAGCCAATCAAAGGAACAAGATATGCCTCTGAGTGACATAAAGAATCTCAGTGGAGCTGCAACTCCTACCCTACAGCTCAATGGACTCATCCAAGTAACCTGGCGAGGAGACGACGATGGGCAATGGCCATCCCAGGGAATGGAGAGGGCCTGCAGCTGAAGGCAAGGTAATCCCATCCACTATATCCATGGGATATAAGCCCTATCTCACTTGGAGGTGGAGTGGACATCACCTTCCAAGTCCCCTCAGGATTGGGGGAGGAGCTGTGGACTAGAGTAGACTTGGTGGTGTTCTGTTGTAGACATATTGTGATTCAAGCAATGGAAGAAATTGTAACAGTGAGGTGGAGCTGGTGGCCACTGGACATTTTTGGGGCAGGGAGAGGAGGGGCAGTTGAAATACTGGGGCTTTTTTGGGACTTTGGGGATTGTCCTGAGTGGCGAAGCAGCCACGGATGTAGGCCATCTTCCATCAGAATATACCATGCAGAACTGGGTGGGAGAGAGTGTGGTCAGTGATGTGAATTGTGGTCTATGCTCAGTGGCAAGGCCCCAGGATGTGTATATCCATTGCGGGTGTTGTACCACACGGATGAGGAATGGTGGTGTGGGATGTTGTTGGAAGTGTGGCTCGCGGGGAACATGGAAATCCCTGTAATTTCTGAGTAATATTTAGGTAATCTAAGCACCTTTAAAAAAAAAAAATATATATATATATAACAAATAACATTTATGTAAACAAATGCACATATTTGCATATATATTTATATATCATTTTACAAATATTGGTATGTATTGTGAAAAATTTGATTTTTACCCACAATAAAAAAATATATATAAAATGTATAAAAAAATAAAGATGTAATAACATGAAATTAAAGTAAATATTTTAATAAATATATTAATTATAAAAAAAGCATTTGAGTCAACTAATCACAGATGTTCAAATAAAACTCCTTAATAAATTCAATGAGATGGCTAAAGAGATTAAGGATATTAAGAAGACACTGATGAGAACTAAGAATTTGAAAGCATACATAGAAAACTAACAGATGTCATGGGAATTAAAAGTCCAAAAAATGAAATAAAAATATGATGGAGACATAACAGCAAATTTGAGGAGGCAGAAGAAAAGTTTGGTGAGTCTGAAGACATAGTATCCAAAACCAAACATATGAAAGAACAGATGAAGAAAACAATGGGAAAAAATTGAACAGATCTCAAGGAATTAAATGATGGCAAGATATGTGCAAACTTACATGTAATGGATGTCCCAGAAGGAGAAGAGAAGGGATAAGGTACAGAAGGAATATTGGAGGAAATAATGTTAGAAAATTATTTTATAATTTAGATATACATGTCCAGGGAGCACAATGTACTCCCATCTGAATAAATCCAAATAGACCAACTCTGAGATACATACTTATCAGGATGTCAAATGCCAAAGAAAAAGAGAATTCTGAGTGTAGGAAGAGAAAAGTGAAGCATAACATTCAAGGAATCTCCAAAAAGATGAAGTGCCAATTTCTCATCAGAAAACAGGGAGGCAAGAAGGTCATGTTATGCTATCTTTAAGACACTGCAAGAGAAAAACAGCAAACCATGAATCTTATATCTGGCAAGATTGTATTTTAAAATGAGGACAAGTTTAAGATAATCTCAGATAAACAGAAGCTGAGAAGTTGTAATCAAGAGACAGGCTTTGTGGGAAATAGAAAAGGAAGAGCTACCACTTGAAAAGAAAAGTCAGGAGAGAGGCTTGGAAGAGAGTCTAGAAATGAAGATTATATTAGTAAAAGGAACTAAAAGTGTCAAAAAAGTGGTGAAAATAAAATATGACAGATAAAACTGAAAGATCAAAATGGGTGAAATAAGAACTTCCTTTACAGTAATAACATTGAATGTTAATGGGTCAAAAGACACAGACTGTTAAGAATGGATAAGGAAATTTGAGCCATCTATATGCTGTCTACATGAAACTCATATTTGATTCAAGAATAACAATAAATTGAAAGTGAAAGTCCAGGAAAAGTTATTCCATCCTTGCAGTAACCAAATAAAATAAAATAAAATTTAAAAATAAATAAAATAAAATAAATAAGATAAAATAAAATAAAATTTAAAAAGCTAGAGTTGCTATACATATATCATAAGAAATAGACTTTAAAATAAAACTGTTATTAAAGACAAGGAAGGCCATTATATATTAATAAAAGGGGCAATTCACTGGGAAAAAAAATCATAAATGTATATGCATCTGATTAGGATGCCCCGAATTACATGAGACAAAACCTTGCAAAACTGAAAGGAGACATCAATACTCCACTATCAGGATTGGATTGAACATCTGGGAAGAGGGTTAATAAAGAATCCCTTTGATTGTATTCAATTAAAAATTTTAAGTTTACTTGATAAAATTTACGGCTTTGATTTGACCTCATCAGTAGGGTGTAACTCAAGTGAATTCCCATCCTCTTGGTGGGCCTCTATAAATGAACACTCACTCAAGAAAACACACAGAAGAAGACATGTGAAAAGAGACGGTTCCATAGAAGCCAGAGGAGTGAAGGTTGAAACAGCTAAATCCCAGAGAGAGCTGAACCATTTCCCTGATTGTTTGCAATTGAGCAGGTAAGCAAAGAAATCCTGGAAAAAAGCATGCCCAATGATTTATAGAGAAATGATCCCTATAGCAGCCTACAGGTGATATCAGAAGAAGCTGGGCCCACAGATTCTTAAGAGGAAGAAGGAAGGAAACACCAGGTAGAGATTGCCCACCACCTTGTATCACCATGTGGTAATTGACGTTGGTGAGAAAGCAACCTTGATTTGGAATCTTTAGGGCCTTGTAGCTGTAAGCTTTAACCTCAAATAAATACCCTTCATAAAAGCCAACAGATTTCTGGTACTTTGCATCAGCACCCATTTTTCTGACTAATGGAAGGTTTCAAATGTTTTTGCATTCAATAGAAAAAAAAAGGAGACAATTTGGCACCCTGCCAGTGGGCCTTACTTTGGAATTTATGCTCCCCATTGTAACAGAGTTAGAATCACTTATAGGTTCTCTACAAATGTTCCTACTGCCCCTTTTATTTGAACCTATAATTAGCACTTATACCTGATAAATATATATGTCCCAGCAACTTAAATCTTTGGTCATTCCATGTGCTAGTTTAGTCCTGAATTTCAGCATAGTTTCAACAACTGCTCTATTGTTCATTGGACTCAACCAGGACAACTAAAAAGGAGATGATGATGGACAATGCCCATCCTGAGGGACAGAGAGTGCAACTGCAAGCAAGATAATTTGATCCATTTGTCCCATGGAATCTAAGACCCCCTCTCATTTAGAAGCAGAGTTGGCATCACCATCTCCAAATCCTCAAGATTGGGGAATTAAAAATGGACTGCAGTAGACTTATTACTATTCTATTATAGGCTTATTATTATTCTAGCAGTAGAAGAACTCTTATCATTGTTGTAAAAACAGTGGTCAGAAGAGGTTCTGAATGACAGGAGAGGGAATAATTGTTGTAATACTGGGGCATTTTTGTGACATTGGATATGTCCTGCATGGTATTGCAGTGACAATATACAGGGCATTGTATGTTTTGTCATAACTTACAAAATTCTGCTCCACAGAATGTAAGCTGTAATATAAACTGTGGTCCATGGTTAGTAGCAAGGTTACAATATGGGTTCATCAATTGTAACAAATGTACCACACTAACAGAGGATTATGTTAATGTGGGAAAGTGTGGGAGAGGGAGAGGGAGGTGCATATGGGAAGCCCTTATATAGTTTATGTAACATATATGTAATTTAAAACTTTTTAAAAAATAAAAATATAGAAAATCATTTCCATATGAGAAACATACATTCTTCTAATATTTACTGATATCTCTTGTTTTTTTTCTGTTTCCCTAGAGAATGCTGAGTAATACAGAAATTAAACAATACCTAAATAAATGACAGTATATCACATGTTCATGTATTTTTCCTTCTTCTTCATTTCTTCTATATTTATTTGTATACACCATCAGTGTCAGCACTATATCATCACTAATATTACCTTATATAAAGTAGGTACAGTCTGCTGAATTTGAAAATCTATGCTTGGGAGCATTTGACCCAACAGATCTAATTGTGTTTGTAATGTTGGGACAGATGGGAATACTGTATAGTATTGCTTATAGTTCATACAAACACACAAATTCAAGAAAAATACTTAAAAATTTGGTAGAAAGTAATGCCTACTTTGGCAGAAAACCATTTTTTGAGAAACAGATCTAAGCTTGCTACTTTTCCTTGGTTTACATGTAAAAATTGATCATAGTCCACCAGTTATCATTCAATCCAGATTCCAATCATGAACCATGAATCATGAACCCTGTTATAACAAATTCACAAAACCATAAATGTATTTACAAGAGGGTTCCACCATAAATTGATGAATGTTCTAGCCATTCCTGAAAAAAATATAAGTAGTTTTTATGAACAGATTTCTAAGGCTTACAAAACATTTACACTATTTATGATGATCATGGGAGTCCATGGCATGAACTGGTAAAAAATGTACACAAAGTATTGACATCAGATACTGCTAATCAATTGCTTATAAAAGGCTACGCTCTGTTTGAGTGTATTTGACACCTTAACAGAATGTTTTGGAATTACGAAGTATAATGATGTTGTCTGGTTGTTCCTAACAATTATGGATACAGTTGCTAAATAAAGGCATGAAATCAAGGTGCCAAATTCCCAGCATAGAGGGATTCTGTCAATCCCAAGAAGGATGAGGCACTGAGAGACAACCCAAAACAAGAACTGTGAATTACTAAAACCCTGCTGTGGCAGGGAATGGAATCCTTCCCCCACCCTCAAGAAGAGAAGCCTGGATAAAACCCATGGCCAATTGCAGCTGGCTGAGAGGGGAATTGATGTCTTCCTCCCTGGGAAAAAGGAGGATTTGGCAGAGGGAGAAGAGTGGTTTCACTTTAGTGAGTTTGGGTGTCAGTGCCTTCTTTGAATCTTGTCTGTGACAGACCAGAAATGCTGGCAAACAGAGGATGAAAGAAACCTCTCAATGGGAAGGATCACCAATGTGTGTCATATGCTGGCTGGCCAGGAAACTGCAAAGAGAAAAACTACTTTTAGAGCTCTCCTAGCACAAACTTCTGAGGGAAAATTTGTGGTCCATTAGAAAGCCCCTGGCCTTTTTTTGATAACTTAAGAAGGACAATTTTACACTCAGAATATATTGAATCAAAAAGTAAAGAAGAGGAGAGGAAGATGGTGTCGGCTTAGGGGGGCACCCGTGGACAGCTCCCAGAGCACGGCGGATTGTGGACAGGGTCCTGCCTGGGGGTCTGTGCTGTGGGAGTGTGGATAGAGAAGCTTGGGACATCTTACTGGGCAGATCAACGGCATGGACCGAACGGTAGAGATTCGTGAGTTTTAAGCCTGCCTGTGGTGGTTAACACAGAGGGCTGACCCACACCCTTAGGGAAAAAAAAACAACAACAGCCGGTTAGAACCATGACTCCCGTCCAGTAACTGGGTGACAGGGCCCAGTGGGAGGGGGCATTTTCTGAGGGGGGCCTCTGGCAAGAGAGCTTTATTTTCTGGGGATTTGGCTGCCTGAAGTCCCTTGCAACTTAGACGAACAAAACAGCTGCAGTGAATCAGCACCCAGAGGAGGCGAGAGGTGAATCTGCTGAGGAAGTTGATTTGACTAGCTGCCCAGGGATAAGCCCCGGGCCCCGTGGAGCTGGGGAGAGAGAGCACTCTCCAAGAGAGGGAGAGTTCTGACAGAAAGCAGAGAGAGGATATTTTTGCTGTTGATTTGGATGCCAGGATCCCCTCATAACTTTGGGGAGCAGATAAGCCAGCTTGAAGCAGTGCCAGGCTGAGGGGAGAGTCGAATCTGCTGAGTAAACCTGATTTACCAGCAGCCTGGTGACGCTGGGGCTCTGATCCAGAAGGGTGGAGTCGGCCGTTTTTAGTATTCTGCACTGACAAACATCAGAACTTTAGCGTCCCAGGGGAATCAGGAAATTGGGAAGTGCTTGATTAGTTTCCACGAGCCCAGTTAGGGTCCCCTCCGTGAGGGGGGTGGTCTAGAGGAGGACTTATTTTTGGTCCTGTATTACACCAAAAAATAAATAAATAAAATGGTCACTTTAATAAATGAAAAATGAATTCCTTTTAATTTTGTTTAATAGCCAAAAGCTGCTTCAGTACCTGCATATAGGACCCTGTGGGGAAATTGATTGATAAACACAAGCAGGCTGACAGGATCCACGGGAACCCCAGGGAATATTGATCACCCTTAGCTTTGTTTGACTGCTTGCCTGTGTGGTTGTTTGGATTTTCTCTGTTTATTTGCTGTCTCTTGCTTTTCT
>JAQZBX010101949.1:0-11202 GCA_029593785.1 Cabassous unicinctus
CTCATTGTAGTTTTGACCTGCATTTCCCTAATAGCTAGTGATGTTGAGCATCTTTTTCATGTGCTTTTAGCCATTTGTATTTCTTCTTTGAAGAAGCATCTATTCAAATCTCTTGCCTATTTTAAAATTGGCTTGTTTGTCTTTTCATTTCTTAGATGTAGGGTTTCTTTATCTGTGTTGGATATTATTTTCTTTTCAGATAAATGTTTACCAAGCACTTTCTCCTATTGAGTAGGCTGCATTTTCACTCTTTTGACAAACTCCTTTGAAACACAAAAAGTTTTCAATTTTTAGGAGGTCCCATATGTCTATTTTTTTTTTTTTTTTTTTTTTTTTTTTTTGGTTTATTGCTTGAGCTTTGGGGGTAAAGTTTATGAAACCATTTCCTACTATAAGATCTTAGAGATGCTTCCCTACATTATCATCTAGGAGCCTTATAGTCTTGGTTTTCATATTTATTTCTTTGATCCATCTTGAGATAATTTTTGTATAGGTTCTGAGATGGCGAACCTCTCTCATTCTTTTAAATATGGATATCCAGTTCTCCAAGCATTATTTGTTGAAGAATCCATTCTGTCCTAATTGAGTGTGATTGGTTGTCTTGTCAAATATCAATAGACTGTATATGTGAGGATCTACATCAGAACTCTCAATTTGGTTCCATTGGTCAGTATGTCTATCCTTGTGCCAAGACCATGCAGTTTTGACTAATATAGCTTTGTTTTATGCTTTAAAGTCAGGTAACATAATTCCTCCAATTTTGTTTTTATTTTTCAATATGTTTTTGGCTATTTGGTGCCCCTTGCCCTTCAAAATAAATTTCATAATTAGCTTTTCCAATTAAGTAAAAAATGTTGTAAGTTTTATTGGGATTCCATTGAATCTGTAAATCAATGTGTGTAGGACAGACATATTAATTATGTTTAGTCTTCCAATCCATGAACAGGGAATAATCTTCAATTTATTTAGTACTTCTTTGATTTCCTTTAAGAATGTTGTGTAGTTTTCTATGTATAAGTCTTTTACATCTTTAATTAAGTTTATTCTTAAGTATTTGCTTATTTTGGTTGCAATTGTAAATGGAATTTTTCTTGATTCCCTCCTCAGATTGCTCATTATTGGTGTACAGGAAGGCTACTGATTTTTGTGTGCTGATCTTATATCCTGACACTTTACTGAACTCATTTACCCAGTCTAGAGGGTTTGTTGTAGATTTTCAGGGCTTTCTATGTATAGGAACATGTCATCTTCAAATAGTGAAATTTTTACTTCTTCCTTTCCAATTTGGATGACTCTTATTTTTTTTCTTGCCTAAATGCTCAAGCAAGTACTTCTATCATAATGTTAAATAAGAGCAATTACCATGAGCATCCTTGTCTTGCTCCAGATCCTAGGGGAAAGCCTTTAGTATTTTGCTATTGAATATGATGTTAGCTGTGGATTTTTCATATATACCCTTTATCATGTTGTGTAAGTTTCTTTCAATTCCAATCTTTTGAAGTGTTTTTTTAAAGAAAGGATACGGTATTTTGTCAAATGCTTTTTCTACATAAATAGAGTTGATCATGAGATTTGTTTCTTTCAATCTGTTTATGTCATGTCATTGATTTTCTTAAGTTGAACTATCCTTTCATACCAGGGATGAAACCTACTTGGTCATGGTGTATAATTCATTTGATGTTTTGGCAATTAGGAAGTATTTTGTTGAGGATTTTAATATCTAGGTTCATTAAATAAAGAGATTGGTCTGTAATTTTCTTTTCTTGTGGAGTCTCTATGTGGCTTTGGTATTAGGGTGATGTTGGCATCATAGAATGAGTTAGGCAATGATCTCTCCACTTTTATTTTTTGGAAGAGTTTAAGTAAGACTTGTGTTAACTCTTTCCAGAATGATCCATAGAATTCACCTGTGAAGCTATCAGGTCCTAGGCTCTTCTTAGTTCAGAGGTTTTTGGTGACAAATTCAATCTTTATAATGGTGATTGGTGTTTTGAGTTCATCAATTTATTTTTTCATCAATGTAAACTGCTAGAAACTTGTCCATTTCAATGAATTCAGAAAGATTGAAATTATACAAATAAATTATTCTGACAACAATGGAATGAAGCTGGAAATTAATAATTGACTGAGACCTAGAATGGGCATAAAGATATGGAAGTTAAATAGCACACTCATAGACAGTGAGTCAAGGAGGAAACTGCAAAAGAAATCAGTAACTACTTAGAAATAAATGAAAATGAAGACACAACATATGGGATATAAAAAAAGCAGTGCTGAGAGGGAAATTTATAGCCATAAATGCCTATATTAGGAAAGAAGAAAGAGCTAAAATCAAAGATCTGACTTCACACCTAGAGATGTGCAGAAAAAAGGAAATATCAAAGATTAGAGCTGAGCTAAATGAAGTTGAGAATACAAAACACTAGAAAAAATTAACAAACCCAAATCTGTTTTTTAGAGAAGGTTAATAAAATTGACAAACCCTTAGCTAGACCAACCAAAAAAACAGAGAAGATGCAAATATATAAAATAAAAAATGAAGAAAGATATCACTACGGATCCCACAGAAATAAAGAGTATCATAAGAGGATACTTTGAAAAATTGTATGCCAATAAGATGGATAACTTAGATTCAACATATTTTGAACCTTACCAGCTGATTCCAATGTGAATTAAACTGAGAATCAGTCCACATGCACTACTTATCCAACATCAATTTGCATAAATATTAATTGGGGGTATTGCTATTAATATTATGCATATTTTGATGCAGCAGGGCTGAGTTTTAATTGAGAGTCCATATATCTAACAAGATATGGGGCCATGGACTCAACTATATTACCAAGCTTCTCTTTTCTCTCACGAAAATGAAGTCAGACAAACAAGTTTTTAAAAATCACCCCCTATATTTAGAATCCAGAACACCTGTACAGCATTTCACAATTTGGAAAACTTTATTAATGTTGAACAAAATTTAAACACGTATTTACAATGACATTTAATATTCAAAGGCCAAGAGAACAGTCTCCATAATAATTGCCTTTAGTGACTTCTAGGGAGCAAAATCTCTTTCCTCAGGATAGGGATACTTAAACAAGATATAGATTCCATGGACGGTTCTTTACACAAAGTCTTGCACAGTTCAGTCAACTGATCACCAAATGCAGATGAATTTCTTACCTTCCAATTCACATTATACTTTTCTTTATATTAGATTACAAAACTGAGTTTGATGAGTACTGTTTTATATTGAACATCAACTAACATAATTATAATAGTCGACGTCTGTACGTCCATCCCCAGTTTTATCAGGGGTTCCACCATGTGCACACCCACAGCAGCTGGGGAAGTGCTGTTTCACCAGACACAGCTGCTCCCTGCATCCTTCCTCTCCTCAGGCCTTCAGTCATCTCCAAGTCATGTGCACATTCTGTGCATGGAATGTTTATTTTTTTTTAAAGAGGAACCAGGGATTGAACCTGGGACCTCATGCATGGGAGGCAAGCCCTCAACCACCTAGCTATATTGCTCCCTTATTCAGTTTTATGAAATGGTCTTCTATAAGCCATTTCATAAGGACTTGATCTAAGTCTTCTTTCAGGTATGACCCTAGCCCTCAGGTGGGTAATTGGTAGGGCTTTTTCCTACTTGAGGTGAGTTTTGAAAAGAATCTAGGCAATGGCTTCTTTTAAGGTGGGATTCATTTGCTCAGTCTTCCCAGTGGATTTTGGTCTTCAGGGAGAATGCAAGTGCCTGTCTATAACAGTCCAGACACATCTTTAGTCACTTTGGAAATATAGCCACTATGTATAGAAATAGGAAGCCCAAACCTTGGAATGATTTCTTTAAGTAAGACTTTGACTACTTTCCAAGATATTTCTATTTGGCATAGGAAGGTTTTTATCCAATTAGTGAGTGTCTACAAACAGTAACAAATGTGGGAAGTTCTCAGCAAGTCTTGGCATTAGAGTAAAGTTAGTTTTCCAGTCCTTTCCTCATCCTAGTCTTCTGTATTGTACTCCTTTGTTTAAGGTTGGAGGCTGAGTTTTAGGGTAATTTGGGCACAAGTTACACAACTGATCATTTACTGACTGAATCATCTTGCATAGATTGGGTCTTGTGAGGAACTGACTTATTCACTTGAAGAGTTTCATGTCAATTATAAGTTTACAGAAATAAGTGGTAATTGGTTTCACTAGGCTTTCAAGCATGAATAATTTGTGGTAGTCTTCCCAAGGTTCTGCCAGGGACTCTCTTTTCAACCAGCCATTGTCTGTGGCTTGAGTATATCCCCACAATTTTTTTCTGGCTAAATCTTTTTTCCAGTATTGGAGTTTCCCAAATGGCTTTAGGTTAGGGTCTCACCAACTCTGGGGTATTAATTGGTGGTCTAGTCTTTCAGTGTGGAGGGGTGAATAAGAGTTGGTTCTATTCCCCTTGCAGTAAACTTAGTGTCTTTATCAGCTAATCAGTTCTGTTTCTTTCCCTGCTATTGGAAGTTTGGTGTCCTCTGCAAGGAATGACTTCTAATTCCTTGGGGGACCATCAAAACTTCAAGCAACTTTAGAATGATATCAACATGTTTCATGTCCTTATTAGTAGCATTGAGTAATTCCCTCTTTTTCCAAGTGGCTCCATGAGTATGTAACAATGCAAAGGCATATCTGGAGTTTGTATAAATGTTCACTCTTCATCCTGTGGTTAACTGGAGGGCTCTTCCAAAGGCTCTAGTTCAGCCCTCTGAGCTGAAGCCCCAGAGGGCAGGGATCCTGCTTCCAAAGTTTCTTCCAGGGTGGCCACCATCTACCTTGCTCATTGCTTCTTATGGCCCACAAAAATACTTTAATCAGTAAATAATTGAAGAGCAAGGATTTAGAATTACTTCAGTCAGTCCCAGTCTACTGGAATATATTTTCTTAAGGAGCTGTACACAGTCATGTTTGAGGAGTATCCAGTCTGGTTTATACCAAACTCTTGGGGCAAGGTGGCAGGGTTAAGTTTTTCAATCATCTTTAAGGTCACAATAGGATTGTCTAACAAAGAGGCTTGATTGATCTCCTTTTTGTTTAAATATTGTTCTTAAATTGTGAGGAGTATAGATGTAGACTGGAGAGCTTAATGTGAATTTTTCTGTCTCTAGAAGTTCAAGTAGCTGTGCCAGTGTGCAGACAGGCAGGCCAGCCTTGAAATGCAAGGTCTAGTTGTTTAGACAGGTATGCTAACAGTCGGGTGCTCCTCCAAAGGGTTGAGCAAAAACTCCCAGGAAAATGCCTTGCCGTTCATGTAAGTAGAAATGAAACCTCTTCTGTGGAGTCTGGGAGAGCTAGAACTGGGGCAGTAAGTAATTTTTGCTTAAAGTTCTAAAGGTAAGTGCACATTCAGGTGTCCAGACCAGGGCCTCTTTTTCACTTCCTTTAAAGGCTTCATATGCTGGCTTAGCTATAAATCCAAAATTAGGTATCCACAGCTTATAATAACCAGCCATGTGTAGAAACCCTATGAGTTCTTTTTTGTTCTTAGCCTTTGATATACCATATAAGGCTTCCTTTCTACTGGGCAGGAGGGACTGCTGTCCCTCAGAGAATTGAAAACCAAGATATTTACCATGAATTTGTGTACCTTGGGCCTTCTTTTCTGACACATATCTTTTTTCAGTTAGTCTCAGTAACATTACTATATTCTCATCTGAGGCTTCTTGTGTTTTGCTATGTCATCTACATATTGAAGGAAGAGTCCTTCTCAGAGTTGTACCACCTGCAGATCCCTGGATAAGGCTTGCCCCCAAAAGTCAGAGAATTCTTAAACTGTTGTGGCAGCACAGTCTAACAATGCTGTTGCTTCATTCCATTGTTAGGATCTTCCCATTCCAAGGCAAAGAGTCTCTGATTCCTTCTCTAGCAGGGTGCAAAAGAATGCATCTTTTCAGTTCAGAACTGTGAATCAGGTGTATATGTTAGTAATATTAACAAAGAGTGTAAGGATTGGATACCACTGGGTAGACATCCACCACTATCTGATGAATAGCTCTCAAATCTTGTACAAATCCACACCCCTGAGTACCTGGTTTAAGCACTGGTAAGATAGGGGAATTAAAATCTGGTTGACAGGGTCTAATTAGTCAACACTTGAGAAATGTATTGATTAGGGTGGGATGCTGGCACTAACCTCCTTTCTGAATGGATTCTGTTTTAGATGTGGTGGGGTGCTGTTTGGCCACAGTCTTACTTTGACTTCCTATGCTTCAACTGCACATTCTGGGGGTCTCCCATTAGGCCATACCTCAGCTGGAACCTGTTGTTTTATCTCTTTGGGTACTTCAAACTTCTCAGTGTCCCCAGCTAAATCCAGCAGGGCTGCCTGGAGGCACAGACCTGTATGGCTTGGACCTGTACATTCACTTCATTAGGTGAAAATCAAAGTGAAGCTTACAATTTCGAGAGTGTTGGCTGAGAAGAAGAATTGGGCATTCAGGCACATAGTGAAATCTAATGAGTCATATGAATCTCTCCAATCTGACATTGCAGTGGTTCTGAGAATAGTTTAGAGTTTTCAGTCCCTAAAACATCAATGTTAGGAACTGATTAATTAGTTTCTTTACTTAGTCTCTGGTTTAAAACTGAATAAGTGGTTCCAGTGTCCACCAAGAAGTCAACTAACTTCTTACCTACTTGAAAATGAGACCCAAGGTGCATTGTGCATCATCAGGATGGTTTCCTGACCAGTGGAAGGTGCTCCCAGGCCCCATCACTCCAGGTTGCTGTCTTCTTCCCCTGCTAACTATGGGAGTTGGGCTGTTAGGTGGGATATCCTGGCCCCTCCCTTCCCAGGGAGACTCAGGCATTCCTGGTTCCAGTGTCCCTCCTCCTTATAGTAAGTGTCTTGCTGGGAATGTAATGGTGTTCCTGGGGGTGGGCATCTGGGGTTCTTACTCTTCACTGAGCTTCCCATGGAAGTTTTCCCTATCTCAGCATCAGTGGGTCACTGACGTTCTTACTGATATCTGCTCCTATGAGGCTGTATGAGGCTGGCTTTGTAGGCAGCATGTTTCTTTTGCTCCTTCTTATGGGTGAAATCTGAGGTGTAAAAATCCTTAAAGGCAATTTCTACTAATTGTGGCAAAGTCATGTCCAATTTACTTTCCAATTTCTTGAGTTTTCTCCTTATGAGCAGGAGCACGTTATGTATAATTAACAGTGCACAGGTTAGTGGTGTCCTCTGGGTGTACATCAGTGTACTGCCAATTGGCCTGAGCAGTTGCTCTAAATAGACAGGCTGGTTTTCTTCAGGGTCTTGAACTTTTTGCTGATTTTATTAAGGTTCTATTGTTTTGGCACTCATTTTCTAAGACCTGCAATTATATAAGCGTAATGATTCAATTTGGTCCTGTCTGATTGCTCATTTGGATTTCAGTTTGGCTCAACTCAGGGAACTCTTTGGTCTCCTGTAACATGCACTGAATTGTTTGGATTATTGTTGCTCAGAGAGTTAGCATGGTCATGTATAGAAAAAGAACATGCATAATATCACACAGAGCTCCCATACCTCACTCCACCAGCAATATCTTGTATTGTTGTGAATCATTTGTAATAAATTATGAAAGAGCATCATCAAAGTATTACTACTAACTATAGTTCATGTCTTATATTTGGTGTGTTTTTTCCCCAACCCACCCTATACATTTTTTGTTCATAAACCATACCATTTACCTAATATTACAATCAATGGCATATGTTATAATTACACAATTGTGCATTCATCACTCCTATCAATATTAGAGCATTTTAATTACTCCAAAAAAAAAAAACCCAATAAAAACAAACCACTATCATACCCATATGTTAGCACTACTGATTACAAATCCCATGATGTGCTTTCACCATTTCTATTCATTTCCAAACATTCACAAACAACTTTTTTTACCAAGTCTGCACAGATTAAACCTCAGCTTTCCATTCTCTAACCATATTCTATTCTCCGGTGACTTACATTCTAGCTATTAACTCCATGAGTTTGCTTAATATATTTATTTCATAATAGGAAAAGCATACAATATCTGTCCTTTTGTTCCTGGCTTTCTTCACTCAACATAGTGTCCTCTGGGTTCATCCACATTGTCGTATGCTTCATGCCTTCATTTCTACTTACAGCTGCATAATATTCCATCATTTCACTATACCACAGTTTGTTTATCCATTTGTCAGTTGGTAGACATCTGAGTTGCTTACATCTTTGGACAATTGTGAATAACATCATTATGAACATTGTTGTGCATATGTCTCTTTGTGCCACTGCTTTCAGTTCTTCTGGGTACATGCCAGTAGTGGTATCACTGCATCACATGGCAGATCTATATCTAACTTCCTTAGGAAGCACCAGACTTCCACAGTGGCTATACCATTCTATATTCCCAACAAAACTGCATAAGCATTCTTATCTCTCCACATCCTCTTCAACTTTTGTAATTCTCTGTTTTGTTGTAGTGGCCATTCTAGTAGGTGTGAATGATATCTCATTGTAGTTTTGATATTCATTTCCCTAATCACCAATTATGTTGAAATTTTTTTTCATGTGTTTTTTTTATCATTTGTAATTCTTCTTTAGAAAAATGTCTCTTCAGGTCTTTTCCCCATTTTTAAAATCAGGTAATTTGTCTTTTTATTATTGATCTCTTTATATATCAGGGATACTAGACCCTTGTTGGATGTGTAATTTTCAAGTATTTTCTCCCATTGAGTAGGCTGCCTTTTTACCACCTTTACAAAGTCCTTTGAGATGCAGAAATGTTTAATTCTGAGGATGTCCTACTTATCTATTTTTTATTTTGTTGCTTGTGCTTTGGATGTAAGGTGTGAGAGACCCTCACCTACTACAAGGTCTTGTAGATGTTTCCCTACATTATCTTCTATGCATTATATGATCCTGGCTTTTATGTAAGTGTTGGATCCATTTTGAATTGATTCTTGTATAGGGAGTGAGATAGGGCTTCTCTCTCATTCTTTTAGTAATGGGTATCCAGTTCTCCCAGCACCATTTGTTGAAGAGACTCTTCTGTCTCAGAAAAGTGGACTTGGTAGGCTTATCAAAAATCAGTTGACCATAGAGGTGAGGGTTTATTTATGACCTCTTATTTCAAAATTATTGATCAATGTGTCTACCCTTATGCCAATACCATGCTGTTTTGACCACTATAGCTTTATCATACACTTTAAGTTCAGGAAGTGAAAGCCCTCCTACATCATTCTTTTTTAGAATGTTTTTGGCTAATTGTTTCACCTTTCCTTTCCAAATAATTTTGGTAATTTTCTTTTCTATTTCTGTAAAGTAAGCTGTCGGAATTTTGATTGGTATTGCATTAAATCTAGAAATCAGTTTGAGTAGCATTGACATCTTCATGATGTTTACTCTTCCAGTCCATGAACACAGAATGTACTATATTTGTTTAGGTCTACTCTGATTTCTTTTTAGCAGTAGTTCATAGTTTTCTGAATACAGATCCTTTACATTCCTGGTTAAATTAATTCCTAGATATTTGAGTCTTTTTGTTGCTATTGTACATGGGATTTTTTTTCTTGAATTCTTCTTCACCTTGCTCATTACTAGTATATAGAAAGATCATATGATTTTTGCATGTTGATCTTGTATCCTGCCATTTTGCTGAATTCATTTATTAGCTCTAATATCTTTGTTGTAGATGTTTTGGAATTTTCAAAATATAAGATCATGTCATTTGCAAATAGTAATAGTTTTCTTTCCACTTTCCTATTTTGGATTTCTCATACAGTCAAGGTAGATTGTTTGTGATTTTCTACAAATATGTCCATTTTGTCTAGATTGTCTAATTTGTTGCTATACAGTTTCTCATAATATCCTCTTATGATCCTTTCTATTTCTGAGGGATCTGTCATAATGTCCCCCCTCATTTCTGATTTTAATTATTTTTATATTCTTTCCTTTTTTCTTTTTCCAACCTAAGGGTTTGCCAATTTTATTGATCTCAAAGAACCAGTTTTTGGTTTTGTTGATTTTCTCTATTGCTTTTTTGTTCTCAATTTCATTTATTTCTGCTCTAATTATTGTTATTTTTTTCTTTCTACTTGCTTTGGAATTTGTTTACTTTTCTTTTTCTAGTTTTTCCAGTTATTCAGTTAGGACTTTGATTTTAGCTTTCTTCCTTTTTAATATAAGCATTTAAGACTATAAATTTCCATAAAAGTACTTCTTTCACTGTATCACATAAGTTTTATTTATGTTTTCATTCATCTTGAGATATCTACTAATCTCTCTTGCAATTTATTCTTAGACTCACTGATTAGGAGTATGTTGTTTAACCTCCATATATTTGTGACTTTTCTCCTTTCCTGCCTTTTATTGAATTCCAGCTCCATTCCATTATCATCACAGAAGGTGCTTTGTATAATTTCAGTCTTCTCACATTTATTGAGACCTGTTTTGTGGCCCAACATGTGTTCTATCTGGAGAAAGAGCCCTTAGCACTTGAGAAGAATATATAACCTGCTGGGTTTTGGTGCAATGTTCTGTATATGTCTGTCAGGTCCAGCTCATTTATCATATTTTTCAAGTTTTCTGTTTCCTTGTTGATCTTCTGTTTAGTTGTACTATTTATTGATTTGAGTGGCATGTTGAAATCTCCAACTATTATTGTAAAGACAACTATTTCTCTACAGAGCTTGTCTCATGTATTTTGTGACACCTTGGTTAGGTGCATAGATATTTATGATTATTATTCCTTCCTGGTGGATTGTGCCTTTTATTAATATATGATGGTCTTCTGCACATTTTATCAACTTTTTGCATTTAAACTCTGTTTTGTCTGACACCGGTATAGGTGCTCCTCCTCTCTTTTGGTTACTGTTTGCATGAAATATCTTTTTCCAACATTTTACTTTCACATTATTTTAATCCTTGGATTTAAGATGAGTCTCCTGCACACAGCATATGGATTATTCTTGCTTTCTTATCCATTCTGTGAGCCGATGTCTTTTGATGGGGGAGCTTAACCCATTAACATTCAATGTTATTATTGCAAAGGTATTATTTATTTCAACCATTTTATCCTTTGGTTTTCACATGTCATATCTTATTTTTGTCTTTTTATCATTTTCATTAGACTTTCTGATATGCTTCACTTCTACACTCTCCTCCAAACCTCTTTCTCTGTTTTTTCTGTTTTTTTTTTTTTCA
>JAQZBX010101950.1:0-11209 GCA_029593785.1 Cabassous unicinctus
AGCATCATTCAAAAGAGAAAAAAGTATCCCAAAAAGGGTGAAAATTCTGTGACAGAAGAAAATGGAAGATATTACCAGCAGATATTATCAATGGTCAAAGGTGACAGGATTTGAAAAGGACCCGGGAAAGAGAATACTGAGGAAGGCTTCAAATCAAAGTGAAACCACCAATATGCTATTTGCTTATGCTTCCAATTTGGCTAGAAGGATTTTGCCATTCCTATCTAGTAAACCACCAACACCAAATAAGAAAACCTATATTATATATAAACACAGTGGTGTGCCATGATATGTGTGGTCATAAGAAATATTAATAAACTTTATAAATTGAGAGAATGCATTCTTAGTTGCACAACCCGGGAGTGGCACACACCACATTTATTCATAGCCCATTGACCTGAACTTACTCACAAAGCCACATAAAGTCACAAAAGAGGCTAGGAAATTTGGCCCTTAGCCAGAAGCCAGAACAGTTTAAAAAAAAAAAAAAAAGAAAGGTAGGAATATGGAGAATAACAATCAGGGGACAATAGCTAGTGTACGATAAACTCAATTCTGAAGAAAAGTGTTTTAAGCTGTCCTATTGAAAACTATGAAAAGCTTTTTTCTTCTTTAAATCTATTTGACATCCCAAAATGAAGTGAATATTGTGAATAAACAAATGTCAAAGTTATTTTAGAAAAAATAATTGTTGATTCTGAAAGGTATATATTAAATATATTTAGATTGTGTTACCTAGATGAGCAAGACATCTCCATTCTTGATGCAAGATGTTATGCGGAAGACAGATTGCAATGTAGGTCACTTTCTACATCAAGTCTGTTGCATTGCTTTGTTTTTTCCCCATTCCTGCTCCAACATCCCATGCTCTACCCTGTCCCATCCCTCATATATTATGATACACGGTCCCCAAGGATCTTGCTCCACATGACTTTGAGAAGCACTACTATAGGGGAAGGGTGGACCTTGATGCTTTCTGAGCAAGTGAGTGGTAATAAAAACAACACCTTCATAACATTAATATTGTGTGTTATACAGATCATTTGGGAATATAAAACAAAGTGTGTAGGCATCAGTAGGAGGGGAAAGACCAGAAGGAATTATAAATCAAATATTGCCAAATGGAAATAACAAATAGTGCAGATTATAGAGATGTAAGTTCACAATTATGAAAGCAAAAAATTGGTTAGAAAAAAGAAGGCAAGTGACTCCCATGGCCTCCCTGTGATATGGGATTTTTTTACCATTAGCCCAGACAGGGAAAGCAATCAAAGGCAAAAAAAGAACCTAATACCAAAGTTTCAATTGAAACAGAAAGAAATTGATAGGTAACAGAATCTCACTATGCTGGTTAGATTTGATATAAGCAGTTAAAGCCAAAGACAAGTATAGCAGGACCATGATTGTGGATCAAAAGAAGAAAACAGATACCAGCTCATAAGTTGGTATCGTGTATTGTTTGAGAACTTGAGACCCAGACTCAGTTACTTGCATTTGGTTCTAGGGTCCTGGGCTTACTAACAATTTAATTATGAGAATGTTACTTACCAACCTTCAACTTCTTCATCAATAACTGCTCTATCCAATATGGTACCTTGTCTATTGGGCACAACAGATTTCAAAGACTTAGTACAAAAAAGAATGCAAAATATCTTATTAATAATGTTTCTACTGATCACATGTTGAAATAATATTTCATCTAATCTGGGTTAAATAAAATACATATTTGAAGTTCATTTCACGTGTTTCTTTTAACTTATTTTATGGCTACAAGAAATGTAAAATTACGCTTGTGGTTTGCATTATATTTCTACTGTAAATATAATGCACTACTCTCTAAAATGGGGAAAGCAACCATATCTACCCACAAGGGGTTGCTGATAAAACCTTTAGTATATTGTCAGATACATAGTAAGAGTCCAAGAAAAGCTAATTACCATTCTTTACCCTTGAAGTTGGAAGAGAAGGGCTAAATGAGGTACCTCTGCCCAGGAAGACACAAGAGCTTATGACTGTATACTGTAGCATCAGGCAGGACATGGCGGAGAGAGCTGTGTAGATGCAGCTCCACAGAAATGGAAAAGAGCAGGCAGATTAGATGCTGTGGACCAGCTAAGTCAAGAGGGAAGCCAAAAATGATATTTTAAAATGATAGTCAAATACCATCCTGAAATTTTCTACTACTCTGAAATTAGTTTTTTTAATTGTTTTCTTGGATAGCCCAAACATATAAAATTATTTGGTACTTGCAGGCCAGCTTTCCTCTAACAGATAAGAATTTGCTAGGTAAATAAGGTTTTGTTACTTTTATCAATATTTTTACAATACATAGAGTTTGATGAGAATTTTAAGGAAAGGGGAAGAAGAAAGAGTTCATCCTTCACTGGCCAAACAGGAACTAAAGGCTTATGTAAATTGTTTAAATGCCATTGAGGGTGTTAGAAGTATTTCAGAATTGTTTCAAATTGATTCCAATTATCTCTAACACTTGTAGCTACTTCAAAGCAAAAATTCTAAAGCTCAACTTCAGAAGCAAGGTTATCTGGGGTTAAAAAAAATCAACCTACCAAAAAACAAAAAAAAGTATGCATTCACTTATTAAATATTCACTGGCTTTTTAACCTGTTCTAATTTTTACTCACTAATTATGGTGTGCCTTCTCTACAGCCTGAGTGATCCTGGGGTAATAATTTGGATGCATATAAAAATGGGCATCAATTAGATATCTGTTTTAAAGCACTCATTAAGAATATTAGGAGAATTTCCTAATCAAGAATATTTTAATCAATTGTCTAGAGGCCATCCTCCCTGCCTTATCTTAATGACTGTGTTCTGGAGCCAGACTGCCTGCAATTGATTAAGACCATAGGAAGGGCTAGAGCCATAGAATCAGAGACTTCTGAGACTGTGGACCTATAGATTTGTAGCTGTGGGCAAGCTCAGTAAATCTCTCTGTGTATCATTTTCCTCCTATGTAAGTAGACATCCAAAGAGTGCCTACCTCTCAAAGTTATCGTTGAGTTTATCCGTGCTTAAAACAAAACTTGAAATAGGTTAAGTGGTCAACAAATATCAGAAACTATCTTAAAATGGTCTATATTTCTTTATAGTATACAAAAGGAAAAAAGTCAATCAATATTATATTGATTTTACACATGATCACTTAGATACTCTAGAAAGCTTAACAAAGAGCTACACAGCAACGTTTCCTCAAATAGTTTAGGGTTGCAAGTCAGAGCAAAAATCATTGGAAATCCCTGTAACATTTTTCTGATTTAAATGTCAAAAAACAATCTATAGTTGCACACTACTTAGGATATATAAAATCTAGATAATGTACACTATGTTGGTAGTTCCATGAACTGTTAGTTAAAAACTCAACCAGCCAAATTTGAAATGAAAATCTATTTGCATAAGGGTGATCTCTCAGCAGCCAAACAAAGAATTATTCATCTGACGTGAGACACTTGAGCAAGGCCCATCCTTGCACATTTGGTTAATTATTTCTAATTTAAAAGACATCCTAATAGTTCATATTTCAAAGCTTTTCATTTTTTCATTTTCTTCTTTCTAATCAATGTAATGACAGCATAAAAATGTCTGCAAACACAAAACTTATTTTTCTTTCATTAAAATGAAACTCATTTAGGATTAGAAAGGATGGATATTGGACACCCATGGACTTGAAGATCTGTCTGTCCCCTGCATCTTCCATACCCCTCCCAGTCTTTACTTAAATCCATAAATGGGGAAAATACAATGTCTGCTGTATTATACATATTAATATAGTCAAAATTCCATATACTTCTAATCACCAAACAATGTTGTAGAACTCATAGTTGATATATTAGCTGTGTAACAACAGTATCAGCCAAGACAAAAACAGTTACAGCAATAACAAATCAAATATACCATTTATTGGGCGCTTACTCTGATCTCTCCAAGTGCTATTTGCAGCATTTCACTTCATTCCTAGGAGAAAGGTACTACACAAACATCATTGAATATAGATGAGGATGCTGAGTTTAGAGAGGTGAAATAAGATGTGAAGTGGCAATAGCTAGGAAGTGGCAAATCTAGAAAATCTAGATTGCTAATCCAGAGACCCACGATTTAATCCCTGCACTATTCGGCACTGGATGAACATAAAGCTATTGCTGTACTGGCATTAGGCCATGTACCTCAGGTAACCTGCACTGCAGGGATTAAATCACATTTCCTCTTCTCACTCCTTCTCACTTCATATTTGTCTGTTTTGTTTTGTTTTTTCTTCAGATAAACTGGCTAGACCAGAAGTTTGAGTAAACTTTGAGAATACTAAACAGACCATAATGGGAAAAGAATCTATAATTTGCTCACTGCCACTATGCCCTTATTAATAAACTAACTAGCCACAGCTAATTTTGCAAAGGGCTAAAGAAATCCTATGTATTTTCAACAGTTCATATTCTCAAATGGAATGGATATTTTATATCAATAACCAGACAACTTATTTTCTAATTTTCACCTAGCTTTGATATATATTTAATAAATATTATCAGCTCATCTCATGGAGAAGGGAAAGAAAGGAGTAGTTATGATTAAACAAAGGTCCACCTTTGAAGGAGTTGGCCTTTAATGTTTAAAACATGAAAAAGAGAATTTCAAGTTAATAATTTCTGTTTCATGTTTATGATTATCTGATAATCTCCTATTCACCACATGATATCCAAATACCCAATCAAATTTTACCTTCTAAAAGTTAAATGAAAAAATGTTATGCAATTGGGATTTTTAGAGAATGATGGATATCTAAAAATCCCTGTGAACTTAATTGAGTTCTTAGAATTGAAGAGCACAATTTTCAAAGTTATTTTTTTAAAGAATCAGATTATGCTAATAAAAAACAAAGCAAGCATGCATACTACTTTGAGAAGACACAAAGGAAAGCACAAAAGGTCCTTTGTTAACACTGTTAGCAAATGTCTTTATAAGTCATTTCAAAAAGTATTCTCTTCACAAGCAAGACAGGATATATGACTCTGATGGCAGTTTAAAGTACAAGTGGATGTATCAAATGCATACCACCAGATGGCATCTTAAATCAGATAACACATTCAGAGATCATGAGAGTAAAGAACTACTTTTCTGAAATGGAATCAACTTCAGGAATTCCAAAAAGTTTTGGATATTAAAATGTCAGACAATAATCATAAAATCCTAAGCAACCCAATAATAACAATGTATTGACTGTAACCAAAATACAGGATTCTAAAAAGAAAGACAAATAAAATAAAACGGTGGTCTTGATATAATTTTTTATAGAGAAAAACAACTCATTACAAATGGAGTCACAAGAGGAAAAGCAAGCTTGGTTAAGAATTCTACATTGGGAGCAGATGTAGCCCAAGTGGTTGAGCACCTGCTTCTCATACACAAGGTCCAAGGTTCAATTCCTAGTACCTCTTAAAAAAATATTCTACATTGTCCTCATTTTGGCATGCAATTTTCCTTCCTTCTAATGCTCATTTCACTCTTTCAAAGGTCTTTGTTTATTGTAAACAAAAAGAAAGGTCAGAAGCAGGGAGAGTTAAGAAAAAAATAAAAGCTTATAGAAAGAATAAAACTTTCATTTCACCTACATATTTGACTCTTATTAACCTAAAGTTCAAAAGTCTTTGTGTCCAAACTTTAAATATCTTTTTTTTTTCTTTTTTCTTTCTTACTTTAAATAGCTTAATGAACTATGAAACAATACTGCTATGTCTAAAAGCAGCTGACATTTGCTACAATGTTAAATGCGAACAGACATTAATTAGGGAGAAACATATTATATACCAAATGGGAGTCAAAAGGAAAACATATAATAACACAAATTGAAATCTGGTTTGAATATTAAAAATTCAATGTTCTTTCTTAAAAATCTCTAAAAAAGACTTGATTATGTCCTGGATATGGGGTTTGTTTGTTCTCTTTTCTACCCTCATATAATCAGTATACCCTGCTTTTTAAAAATACATTTAATATAAATCTTCTTTTCATATGATGAAAGCAAATGAGAAAGGAGACTTGTTTTCAGTTTATCCATTATTTATTTTTAGATATGGATTTTTGTAAGTATACCATTTACTACATATAGTTTTTAGGGTTTACTATGATCAAATGAACACTGGATTTGGGGTTGTTTTTTTTTTTCAGTTTCTTTTTATCCCCTCCTCAACTGACTTAGTACTCAAATCATTCTATCATTCTACAGACTTTCATGTTACTTCATGAGCCAACATACATTTAATGATGCTGGTAGAGAGCTGGACAAGGTAGCAGGAGGACAAGCTATTTGAACTTCCAGGCAAAGCCAGGACTGAACTGCCCAAAAGCCTTCTCTCAGGCAATATATTTTAATTTTAGCAAGATTTGTATGTAAAAGTATTCCATTTATATTTAAAATAACACATTTTATATACCAAGAAAGTGATTTTAAGCAGTTGTAAAGCCCAGCTGCCTCACAATTTAGTATTATTTATCCCTTACTAAGCCACTAATTAAGCCACAGGTTCTTCTATAAGACACAACTTCTAAAAGTTCCATATATTTTATTTATCCAATATCTCATTTGTCCAATACCCTCCAAATCAATAAGTAGCTCTTCAGGAAAAGCGAGCAGAATGAAAGAATAATTGCTGTTAAAATGATTAACTGGCATACACATACATCCACACACATATATAAATACATGCATACATACTCCATAGGTTCCCATATTTTTTCATTAGATTACTATTATAATTTTCTATGTACAAATCAGTAGTGAATTTACATTAAAGTTATTTTGAAATAGTGGAAGATCCACCAAATTACAATACATGGCCCACATCCTCAGATGCTTAACATTTAGGAAGATAATAAAACAATTTTAAAAATCAGTCCACTATAGTTAAATGCCAAGCTATAATTTCATGGACCTGTAAATTTAACTTACATCCCTAAATAAAATGAAAACAGACATGGTTGAACTGCCTGAGTTTTAATCCCAGTTCTGGCACTTTCTACCTGGGTAACCTTAGGTAAAATACTCAATCTCACTGAGTTTCAGTTTCCTCATTTGTAAAATGGAGCTCTTAATAGTATCTCTTTTCATAAGGTTGTTTGAAAAACCAAGAATTAAACATGTACAGTATTTAGCCTAGTGACTGGCAAAAAATAAGAACTTAACATATATTATCCTTACATCAAAAGCGACATCCTAATCCATTCCCAAAAAAGTTACAAATATCAATTAACATGTACCATCACCTATAGTACCATCTACAAAAAAGAAAGCATTATTACTAAAATAAGATGATTTTGCTCAGGACCAGTGAAACTTTGCCATGGACCAGTACCAGTCTGTCACCAGAATTTGGGAATCTCCCTTAAACCCCATAAATGCCATTGACGCTCACAGGAAAATAAAATTGATGAAACCTGAAATTATTAGGGACACTTCAATGAAGAAATGGAACATGATAAGACTGGAAAGATGGCTATTACTTGAGTAGACAAAGGGAAGTACAACAACAATTTTCCTTTAAGGTACCTAGGAAGACTACTTTTTCCTTATGTTGGGTGTTTCAGTGTTATCTAAAACACCACTTCTTTTAAATTCACTCTAGAACTGATTCTAATATATTTTAATGTTCTCTAAAACTATTAGAGTATTATTACTGCAAATGATCGCTTTCAGATTTTAAGAATAATAGTTTTGGGGATGTTTTTTAAATATATTTTTTATTTATTTTTAAAAGATACTTAGATTACATAAATTGTTACAAAAAAAAAATAAGGGATTTTCATATACCCCACTCCCCAGATCTCCCAATTTTCCCCACATTAACAACTTCTTTCATTAGTGTGGTACATTCATTGCAATTGATGAACACATTCTGGAGCATTGCCACTAAGCATGGACTATAGTTTACATTGTAGTTTACACTCTCTCCCACTCAATTCTGTAGGCTATGGCAGGATTTAATGGCCTGTATCTGTCACTGCAATGTCATCCAGGTCAATTCCAAGTCCTGAAAATGCCCAGTTTTGGGGATTTTTATCTTCATATGAAAACAACTACAGGTATTGCCTTACAATGATGCTTAAACATTTACCTATTTGTGAAAAGTACCAACGCATTGGAAATTGAAAAGGACAGGAAATACTATGGCTTAAATGAAGTATCTGTTCATGTAATTATGATGTAATTGTAATGACTGTCAAATGTTTCCTCTAGATGTTGTTACATGTTTATTGATGTCAATAGATTATTGCTGACTTGCACTATTGCACACATGTACTGAATTACTATAGCTCAGTTATTTTTAATATAATAGAGCATTCATTACTATCCAAATCACTTAAAGATACATTTGATTCACTATCTTCCTTTTTTCCTTTTTAAGCTTTCCCAGCAGTAGCTTTCCATAGTAATAGGAAAGGAGTTTGTTTGCTCATCTGATATAACAGGTTATGAAAAGAAATTTTAATCTCTCAGATAGTCTATAAAGGAAAGCTCTAGGAATGCTTTTTAACAGTGAAAAAAAATTAAATACGAAGCCCCCTATATAGATAAACTCTATCCCTCAAATATGTTAAGCATTATTGTTTTGTACTGCTCCCCCTTGGTTATAGCAATACATTTTTATTTAAAATATAATAAACTATAATCAGCAAAGTAATTTATTCTGTTTCTTGAGAAACTCTTTAATATCAGCATTCTTTGTATGATTTTTTAAAATAATAAGCAAAAACAAACTCTAGTTAAATGAACTGAAAGTATATGATTTTAACCCTATAATACAGAGGTAGGATAGTATATATAGTAGCTAAACATGAGTTATGTAGCTGGTGTCTGTTCAAAGCAAGGTCTTCAGCGCACTAGCTATTTGGCCTCAGGCCAATTATTTAAACCAGTGGTTCTCACAGTGTGTTCCCCAAACCCAAGGTTTCATCATCATCACCTGGAAACTTGTTAGACATTCAAATTCTCGAGCCCTACTCCAGACCTACTGCATCAGCAACTCCGAGGAAGGGATTCAGTAATCTGTGGTTTATCAAGCCCCCCTGGTATCTGATACATGCTCACATTTGAAAAACTTAAACCCTGATCTCCCTCTTCTCGTTTATAAAATGGGTTTCCTAAGACTGACCTTGCAAAATCAAGAGAAGTGAACGGATCAGAGAAAAGGACTTTGGCTCTCGCATAGTGACCTTTTATCATGATTTGTTTTTTTCCTTTTAGTCAAGGGCCCAAATTAAGGGGAATAAGGACATCAAAATGATGTGCTGCTGCCACAGGCCAGGACTGAAATGTGCTGGCCAGCAGTGGGCTGGATACCAAAATAGGTCTCAGGCTGCAGGACAGGCCCTAAAAGATTTGGCCACTGAAATCACCAGTGGGCAAAATGCCACAGAAGTAATATTTCAGCCCCATACAATCTAAGGCCACCCTGCTCTGATAGTGACAAACGATAATATGAGGAGAATAAACACTGATCTTTTAGGTCCCAAAAGACACTGGATTCTTATCCCCACTTAACTCTCCCCAGAGTACAGGCATGGGGAATTCTCCTAATTGACGTCAGCTGCTGTAAGGGAAGGACTGCCGTGACCTTAAATTTGGCCACAGATCCACTCTCACATCTAGGAACAAAGCCAGAGGGTTCTCCTGGCAACTGCCTGACATGCTAAATGGCAGGCACAGCCACTGAGGGAATCCTTTGCTGCCCCAGGGACAAATCCCCCACTGCAGGAAACAGACAAACCAGAGAGATTAGCAGTTTGCTCAGCTGATGATGGCCTATCTTGTCCGTCCAGAGAGCAGAAATTGCGTTCTAAATCACTCCATTCAAAAACCTAAGCTTGGTACAAATGAGGAAAATGTTCTTTGCTTTGTCAAATGGAAAACAGGAAAATATGAGAATTTCAAGGAGAAATGTAGTAAATTGCATCCTTGCATAAGCCATCCTGCCATATTCATGAAGTCTTAAATATATAATGATTTTTAAAATACAGTCTAATCAGATGTTTTAAAATCAGTTTTTTTAAAGATACCGCCAATTAATATTTTTTTAAAGGTTTATTTATTTACTTATTTCTCCTCCCCTTCCACATGCCCTAATTTGTTTTTGCACTCGCTGTCTGCTCTCTGTGTCCATTCCCTGTATGTTCTTCTGTCTGCTTGTGTTCTCTTTAGGCAGCACCGGGAATCGATTCTGGGACCTTCCAGAGTGGGAGAGAGGCGTTGACTGTCTTGCGCCACCTCAACTCCCTGGTCTGCTCCATCTCTTATTGTCTCTCCTCTGTGTCTCTTTTTGTTGCGTCATCTTGCTGCACCAGCTCTCCGCTCGGGCCAGCACTCCATGCGGGCCAGCATGCCTTCACCAGGAGGCCCTGGCAATCAAACCCTGTACCTCCCATATGGTAGATGGGAGCCCAATCACTCGAGCCACATCCACTTCCCTAAAATCAGTTTTAACAATCATTTTTAAAAGGACCTCTAATCAAAATTGGATCCAATCCTCCTATCCTGGCAAAGTCATCATTGCTCCCTAGGACGAGTGTGAAAGGTTCCTAACCAACTCCTCTCCCAAGATTTCCTCCCCAGTCTGCTCTACCTATGTTTTCCAGGATGCTGTGTGCATCACTGTTCTATTCATAAACTTGATTATATAATTCTCCAGCTCAAAGACTTCCTGGACTGCCTACCTATATGACAGCTTTCAAATGTTTCAGTGCCACATCCAAGAGACTAATATATGGCCCTGGCCTTCCAACCACAGTCTCAACCCCAGCCCCATCCCTCACACCTTTCTCAAACCCTGTGTCCACACAGCAAACCTCTAAGAAAATGCCTGTCACTTTATTAAAAAAAAAAACAGTGCCTTTAATATGCTATTGTCTCTGCCCAGAGTATCCTTCCCCAGTTTTATCATACATTAAAACTTTACTTATCATATATGATCCATTTCAAATATCATGAAATCTGTCAAGACTTTCTTGGCTCCCCTACGTCACTTTTTCTGAGTTCCCACATGAATCTGTAGGCTTCTCCATTACAGTTCCTATTATATAATAATTAACTGTTTATATGCCTGAATCCTCAACTAGACCTTGAGTATTCTCATTTGTTTTAATATCCCCAATTTCAAATCTTCTGAAAGAGTTCTCATTCCAGATTCATGACAGGTGAGATTCCAGC
>JAQZBX010101951.1:0-11212 GCA_029593785.1 Cabassous unicinctus
TACTTTGGAATCTGTGCTCCTGAGAGTGACAGAGTTGGACTCAAATAAGTCCTCCCTGCACATGGTCCATCAGTCCCTTCTATTCAAACCTATATGTGATGCTGGACTTTGTAGGTGTACTTCCAGAGACTGGAGCCTCAGGCCTGCCCATGTGCCAGCTGTACCTGGAATCTCGGTGGAGTTGCAACTCCTACTCTACAGCTCAATGGACTCACCCAAGTCACCTGGTAAGGAGACGATGATGGACAACAGCCATCCCAGGGAATGGAGAGAGCCTGCAGCTAAAGGCAGGATAATCCCATCCACCGTATCCATGGGCTATAAGCCCACTCTCACTTGGAGGTGGAGTGGACATCACCATCCCAAACTCCTCAGGATTGGGGGAAGAGCTATGGGCTAGAGTAGACTTAATGGTATTCTGTTGTAGACATAAAGTGATTCAAGCAATGGAAGAAATTACAACAGTGAGGGAGAGCTAGTGGCTACTGGACACTTTTGGGGCAGGGAAGGGAAAAGCAGTTGTAATACAGGTGCTTTTTCAGGACTTGGGAATTATCCTGAGTGACATTACAATGACAGATATAGGCTATTTTACATTAGCATATAACATGCAGAACTGTATGGGAGAGAGTGTGGTCTATAATGTGAACTATGGTCCATGCTTGGTGGCAGAGCCCCAGGATGTGTATATCCATTGCACGTGACATGCCACACTGATGAAAGATGTTTATGTGGGATGTTGTGGGAGGTGTGGGAAGTGAGGAACATGGAAATCCCTGTAATTTTTGTGTAACATTTATGTAATCTAAGCATCTTTTAAAATATATTTTTTAAAAAAGCAATTACAGAGAAAAAAAAAAGCATACTAGCAAAATTATTTAATCTGTGGATAGACTCTTTTCCTTCAAGGAAAATGTCCAGTAAATATAAATGAGATGGAATGAGTTTGAAAAATATTTCAGAGTTAATCTCAAATAATAGAAACTATTCCAGGAAGAAACTTGACAATGTCAATCTGTGGTAGAAATATAGATGTTTTCCTTTGAGAGGTCAGAGTTAACTGTATGTTGGTGAATTCAGCAAGAGTAGAAACTCCTGTCAACATTCTGAAGGTTAAGAAGCTTCATCCGTATATCAAACTCATTGTAGTGGGAGAAATCATAGGAAAGAAACCCAGAGATGACAACAAATGTTAGAAGCCTTTACCAAAAAGTGACATTTCATTGAATATCAGTTAAATAGGAGTAGAATAGAACCTTACAAATGTTTGATTTCCTGAAAGTTTTCAGCAAAAAAAAAACAACTTTATAAATATCAGAGAATTGATACTGAGAGCAAGTATGAATTTTGAAAATACAGAGTACATTTTTTCTTTAGAAAAAACATGTTTAAGTTGTGACACCAAAATTTTTATTAAATATAATGCATGTCCTATGAGGGAAAAAGAATGAAGGGATCCATATCTTAGCACACAGGTAACCCTTCTTGGCACTTCAATCCTGTCACCAGGTTCATGGGCTTTCCCACTTGGCAGCCCATAATATCTCATAAAGGACCTAACTCATGGTGCCAACCAGCTATTACGGGTGGTACTGTTGTCTTCTCACCTGCAGATCTGGGAGTTCTATGGAATCCAGCTCTTCCCCCATGGCATCATGAGCTTGGCACAGAACACAGAAAGTGGGAGCTGGCCTGGAAGATGACCACTGAATGAAAGCGGTCAGTGCAGGGGAGGGAGGGAGCTATCCAAGTTGTACTTGCAATCCAGCATCTAGGACAGCACTGGCCTTGTTAATCCTAGAGAGGTTCTACAGGTTGGAACCCATGTCACTGACATTAGGTTCAGGGAGGTCAGGGGCAGCTTCGGCCCCCTCACCTCCCCCAGCTGTCCTCAGGGCTACCTCAGAGCCCTATATGTCATCAGTGTGATTTTTCCTTTTCCCCCATTGGACTGCAAGCTACATCAGGACTAGAACAGGTTCCGCACAACCTTACATCACCCCTGGAACCTAGTACCCACCCAGTAAAAGTTTTCAGAATGAACTAATAAATTAAAATATTTTATCCATATCTTAGTTTGCCAGGGATGCTATGATAAATGTCATGCAATGGGTTGGCTTAAACAACAGGAATTTATTATTTCATGGTTTTAGAGACTAGAAAGCCAAAATCAAGGTCTCAACAGGCAGTGCTTTTTCCCAGAGACTGTAGCATTCTGGTACTGACTTGCTGCAATCTTTGAGGTTCCTTGGCTTGCATCTCTGCCTCTATCACATGGCTTCTCCTTTTCCTTCTATTTCTCCTGCTCAGTTTGTCTCTGTCTGTGACTCTGTCTAGATTCTCTATCCTTATAAGGACTTCAACAATATGGATTAAGGCCCACCCTGTTTCAATTTGGCCTCATCTAAACTGGATCTTCAAAGATCCCATTCACAAATGAGTCCACACTTTAATAATAACATCTTCAAAGGTCCTATGTACAAATGGGTTCACACCCACAGAGACAATTGCATCACATTTCTGAGGACCACAGTTGGGGTCATGCAAATGGTGCCTCTGCTAGAGTCTCCCCAGGGTGTGCAGGGTGCTGCCCCTAATGGAGGGGCAGTCTCATGGAGGAGACCAGATTAACTAAGATGAAGGAATTGGAAGAAAAATGTCCCAGAGAAAATAAAATCCACTGCGACAATGGTCCTACCTGGGACCATTGAATGAAAGAATAAATGAAAGGACAATGGCTTATAAAGCTGTGGGGAGTGAATTCAGGAGAGCAGAGGACAATAGGAGCTGGTGTGGGAGGCATCCAGCTGCCCCCAGGTGTTGATTCCAGCAAAAGAACACAGATAGCCCCCAAGAATGAATGGTTCTAAGAGAAGAGAGGCAATGAACAAATAAAGACCACTGTCCTGGGACCATCTCAAATATTCGTCATCATGAATGTTCAATCACCTAGCATTAGGGGTCACTAACTTGGCTGCTTAGGAAACTCTGAAAATTGGCCTGGCCTTTAAATTTTTCATCTGAATATTTTGGTAGAAGGTAGACACAGTTGTACATTGAGCTAAGCAGGAGGTAGAAGCGGTCTTGTTCCTCTTTTGCTTTCCAGGGGCAATAGATGTTGGTTTTATTGGAGATCCATTAGAAATAACTTACAAAATTCTACCCTTATAAAATGCCTTTTATAAGAAATTTCCCACACATGGTATGGTGGTTTGCAACTGTTTGTACCCTAGAAAAACATGTTCTTAAAGTTAATCCATTCCTGTGGATGTGAACCTATTGAAAGTTGGACATTTGATAAGATTACTTCTGTTAAGGTATAGCCCAGTTCAATCAGGATGGGTCTTAATCCTATTTTATTAGACTCCTTTATAAGAGAATGAAATTCAGACAAAGAGAGAGAAAGCCACAGACTGAGCAGCCAGAAGCCGATCATCAGCAGAGCCCAGAAGAGAAGGGAGAGACTCCATGTGGCAGAGGAGCCAAAAATTGCCGGAAGCCAGCCCCAGAACGCCACAGTCTTCGGGGAGAAAGCATCTCCTTGATGATGCCTTGATTTGTACTGTCTTTTAGCTTCAAAACCATGAGCAAATAAATTCCCATTGTTTAAGTTAACCCATTTCATGGTATTTTGCCTGAGCAAAACTAAAACATGTGGAAGCTGTATAAAATAATCAAAATAAAGGAGTGTCTAGCACTTTTTAATTAAATCCAGCACATACTTATCTGTCTATGCAAATACATTTTGTGGCTATTGTATAAAGGGAAAAAAAAACTTTTATGTTCTACAATAGGGCAGAGGGAGAAGCACTTCTTCCTGGAATGGCAGGATATAGGAATTGAGCCCAACAGCATTCTCCTCTTCTTTATTCACATGCTTGTCAAGGGTTATTTTCTGGTCTCAAAATAGGTCAAGTTATAAAATATATATTTGGGGGGGATGCTTCAAAACCAGCAGCGCATATAAGGCAAATGGTCCTTCCTCTTCTCCTGCCTCAAATGCCATCAAATTGGGATGTCATCTACAAATTAACCTCAGCTATTTCTCGGGACTGGCGTGGATCAGAGCTGTCAGCCCTCCCTGCAGCTGTCACCGGCACTCCTACATTTCCTGAGAGCAGGTGGGACGAGTGCAATGACCGACCCTTTCTGACACACGTCTCCACCTGGGAATAAAGACAGGGGAGCATGCCCTCCATTCCTCACTCATCAAGACAAGCGTCAACACCGCGAGACAGCTTGTCAGGCTAAGGACACTTTCTGGCTTATTTTTCCATGTGGAGACTACGCCAGCCCCGTAAATTAGCACAAAGCACCCAGAGAGATCAGCCATATGAACACGTTTATATGCTGTGCTTGTCCCTTTGCGCTCAAGAATCAATACCACATTGATTCACACTTAATTGTCTGCTAATTGTTCCATGAGTGTTAGGCCTGTCTTTTCTACATCAACTGACAGCTTCCTAGGAAGAGAGACCACATCTCCCCGCCTTCCTGGTGCCTGGTAGTGTGGTTAGTGGAAAGAACACTGCTTAGGGCTACACAGACCTAAGCATTTTAAAAAGTTATTTATGAACCCTGAGTCTCTGTTTCCATAAAGTGGGAATGCAAATATCTACCTGCCAAGGTTCATGTGAAGACGAAATAAGTTAATTAATGAATATAAAACACACCCACACAGTGCTTCAGAAAGTCCTCAGTTATCAGCAGCTACTCTTGCCTTAGAACATGGCTTCTTCAATGGCAGCTTGAGGAGTAGCTCCACGAACCTGGAGACCTGGCATGGGGCTGGGAGACTGCTTCTGTCCTGCATGTACACCTTTTCTCAGGTTGACAGTGAACTCCGGGTGAGTCCTAAGGCAGTCTATGGCTCCCACATTTACTTGTGCATGAGGACAACCTGGGAGCTTTTTTAAAAAAAAAAAAAAAAAAAATGGAGATTCTGGCTTGGTGCTCAGGAATGGGTAGTACATTTGTGACCCATTAAAGAACCTGGTTGGGGACTGGATGCAGGAGTCTGCGCCCCTGCCCTGTACATAAGGCAACATCTCTCCCTCCACATGGGGCTCACTGTGTGTCCTTAGGCACTCCCTACCCTCCTGGTACAGGGAGGAGTGGGCAGGGTAGGTGCCAGCTGCAGAAAAAAGGGAAGAATGCTGACTTCTGCCTTGGTGCTCTTTGCATCATAACACATCAATCACACTCATCAATCACAAAGCACAGGAGCATCTGTTTGTTGCTTTACTTCCAACCAAATCTTCCCCTATACTCCAGTCTCCCCAGCCTCTATTCCCAACCTGCAACATTTTAGTAAATGACCTACTGTATAGTATGCATGATTGTTTGTTAACTCACAAATTCTCAAATAAAAGAAAAGAAAAATTAAAAATGACCCATAGTAATAATAACAGTATATATTTATTGAACCTGTCTATATGTTGGGCATGTTTACATAGACTTTGCAAACATCTCATTAAGGTATTATGTGCTAATAGCCCTAATTTATGGGTCAGCAATGCTAAACAATTCCCCCCAAACCAGGCAGAGAGTAGCTGGACACCCCAATTCAAAGACCCACTCTCCCTGACCCCAGAGCCTGGGATTCCCCATCACACTCTGCTGCCTGCTCGTGGGCAGAGCCTGAGCCTTATTGTAATAAAACAAATGCAATGTAAAGTAACAGGAGCCTCATTCACTCCCATCAATGCAACCCATGAAACCCTTCGGGGTTTCCATGACACAAAAGGTGGAAACACAAGCTCCTTCTCTGCACACTAATTTTGCTGCTGTGCTTTTGGCACTTGGGCTGACCCTGCTGTGCTGGGGGCAGGTGGGGAAGGCACAATCAGTCCTCTCTGGATGCTTGCAATATCTCTAATCAGGAGAAGAAGGCATGGAAGCTATGGCTGTCCAGTGAATTGTGCTCTCCCCACACCTCAGCCTGTGTGGCTCACCTGTCCTGGATAAAGGATGCTTTGGAGGCATTAGACTCACCCTGCATGGATTTCTCACTGGTCTCTGTGATGCTTCTTGGTCATCTGAAGGGACTCTGTCCTGCTGGGCTCCTGTGGTTGGCTTTTCCTCCCAGGACACCATCTGAGGCCCCAAAATGCACAGGCCAGGTCTCCCACTAGACACAGCATGAGCACAGCTGAACATAGGGTTCTTTGGGTGTATGCCTGGAGTACATCGCCTAAATGGCTAAGGAGCAATTATTTTGACAAGGTGCAGTAATATACTCCAGCACCCACCCATGACACTTTTAGAAAGCATCTGCCCAATGATAGCATTAACTGCTATGTGGTTATATAGCCTTAAAAATCAATGCATTTTAATTGTATTAGGAAAAAGAAAGAAAACACTGAAAGCCGAAGTATTGAGCGGTGAATTCACTGTCTCCATGAAGCAATAGACACAAATTACTCTTTAAAGACCTCTCCTCCCCATGCTCCAAAGCA
Source organism: Cabassous unicinctus (assembly GCA_029593785.1). Classification (NCBI taxonomy): domain Eukaryota; kingdom Metazoa; phylum Chordata; class Mammalia; order Cingulata; family Chlamyphoridae; genus Cabassous; species Cabassous unicinctus. The sequence continues at coordinate 6,459 of JAQZBX010101951.1, forward strand.
CTTCAGCTCTGGAGCCCAGTGAGACACACATACACACACACACCTATGGTTCTCCAGTGGGGTGGAATTCACCCTCTCTCACATAAAACCATCAAGGCCAGGTGCTGGGGTAGCAAAACAAATCTCTCAGGCGATGCCATAGAGTGTGTGAATGCATCCCACACAGCATTTTCCAACTGACATTTCTGACACCACTTATGTGACAAGGGCGCAAGAACACCAAGGATGAGGATTCTGCTGCTTCATACGTGTCTGGGATGATCAGCAAATTCAGAGGTTCAGATTACGTGGGCACATCAGCTATCCACCCAGTTCCTCTCATTTTGTACTATTCCCACATGTTACAGGTGCACTTTCAAAAAACCATTGCCCTTGAGTACAAGAGTAAATAAATATGCAGTTCATCCTTTTGATCAGCTCAAAGAGTTAACTTTTTATTTTGAGACACTCATAAATTCACAAGCAATTGTAAAAAATAAAACAGAGATCTCCTGTATTCCTTTTACCCAGGGTCCCCCAATAGTAATATCTTACAAAACAATAGGAAAATATTGACCAGTATTTTGACATTGTTATAGTCAGATTACAGAACATCCCATCATCACAGGAGTCCCTCCTGTTGCCCTTTTACAGCCACATCCACTTCCTTCCTCAACCCTGGCAACCACTAATCTGGCATCTAGCTCTATAACTATGTCATTTCAAGAATGTAACATAAGTGTAATCATATAGTATGAAACATTTTGGAATTGGCTTTTTTCACTCATCATAATTTTCTGGAGACTCATCATGTTGTTGCATGTGTCGAGTTTGTTCCTTTCTTTATTGCTGATTAGATTTCCATACTATGATGTATTCGTTAGCCAAAGGGGTGCTAATGTGAAGTACCAAAAATCTGTTGGCTTTTATAAGGGGTATTTATTTGGGGTGGAAACTTAACAGTTACAAGGCCCTAAAGAGTCCAACTCAAGGTACCATAAGAGGTACTTTCTCACCCAAAGTCTGGTGCCAAGTGTTAACGCAAATGGCAGAAAATGTCTGTGAAGATTCAGCCTTCTCTCTTCCTCTTAAGTCTCTTTGGTACCAGCTTCTTCCTATCTCAACTGTAGGATGGCATAAGGCTCGTCTCTCTCCCCAGAGCTTGTTTCTTTCTGGGCTCTGCTGCTCTGTTCCCTTCACAAGGTCAGCTGGAGACTATCAGGCTCATCTCTCTTTCTAGGGCCTCTGCTGTGTCTAATGAGCTCTCTGTGTTCTTCTCCTCTGTGTCTACTTCTGTGTGAGAGTCTGTTAATCAGCCCAAAGGGGCTGGGACTCAACACTGAGTTGCACTCTAGTGACGGGGTTGAATTAAAGCCCTAATCTTAACATAACTCAATCAGACATCTCAACTGAATCTAATACAACTAAAGGGTATAACGCCCAGAGAAACAGACCAGTTTACAAACATAGTCAATATTTCTTTTTTTGCAATTCATAAACAAACTGCCACATATGAATGTTCTGTAGTTGGTGTAACCATTCACATCTAGGTTGTTTCAGGGTTTTAGCTACTACAAATACAGCTGCTACCTACATGCATGTACAGGTTTTTGTGTAAACATAAGTCTTCATTCCCCTGGGATAAATTTCTGAGAGGACAATTGCTGGGTTGTATGGCAGCTGTATGTTTTGTTTTATAAGAAGCCTTGTTAAACTGTTTTCCAGAGTGGCTGTGCCATTTTGCATCCCCAAGAGCAATGTATGAGTGATCCGGTTTCTCTGCATTCTCACCAGAACATGCTGTTGTCATTATTTTTTAGTTTATCCATTCTGATAGGTGTGTAGTGATATCTCACTGTGGTCTTAATTTGAACTTACCTAATAGTGTATGATGTTGAATATCTTTTCATGTTCTTATTTGCCATCTATATATCCTTTTTGTGAAATATCTTTTCATGTCTTCTGCCCATATTCTAATTGTGGATTTTTGTTGTTTTTTTATTGTTCAATTTTTGAGAGTTCTTTATATATATTCTAGATATTATTCTTTCATCAGATGTGTGGTTTCCAAATATTTTCACCCAGTCTTTAGCTTGTCTTGTCATCCTCTTAAGAGTGTCTTTCACACAGCAAAAGTCCAATTTATCATTTATTTTCTTTTATGGATCATGCTTTTGGTGTCAAGTCTAAGAATTCTTTGCCTACCCTAGATCCTAAAAATTTCTCCTATGATTCTTACCTAAAAGTTTTAAAGTTTTAAATTAATGTCCATGATCTAGTTTGAGTTAATTTTTATATAAGGTGTGACACTTACATTGACATTCATTTTTTTGCCTATAGATACTCAATTGCTCCAGCACTTTTTATTGAAAATGCTATAATTCCTCCATTGAATTGCTTTTGCACATTTGGCAAAAATCATGTGGGCCTATTTGTGTAGGTATATTTCTTGGTTCTCCATTTTGTTCCGTTGACATACGTGGATATCTCTCTCCCAATAGCGCACTGTCTTGATTCATGTATCTATGAATCTTGAAATCAGATAAGCTTCTCCCTTTTCAAAATTGTTTTATCTATTCTACTTCGTTTGCCTTTTCATATAAATTTCAGGATAATCTTGTCTATATCTACAAAAATTTTTGCTGGAATTTTGATAAGAATTACATTAAACCTGTATATTAATTAGGTAAGTATTAACATCTCTTCAATGTTGAGTTTTCTAATCCATGAACATGTTTCTCCATTTATTTAGGTCTTCTTGCATTTTATTCATCAGCATTGTGTATTTTTCAGCATACGAGTCCTGTGCATGTTATATTTAAACTTACACCTAAGTATATTGTTTTTTCTCTGAGTGGTTGTAAGTGGTTCTGTATATTTTATTTTGATGTCCACAGGTTAATTCAAGTACATAGAAATACAATAGTATTTTTATGTTTTATCCTGAGGCCTTGAGGAACTCACTTCCTAGTTCCAGGAGTTTTACTGTTACTTCTTTTGAATTTTCTGTGTAGACAATCAGGTTATCTTATAAATAAAGACAGTTTTATTTTTTCCTTTCTGATTCATATGCCTTACATTTCCTATTCTTGCCTTATTGTGGTGCATTTAACTTCCAGCTCTATGTAGAATAAGGGCTTGTGATGGTTAGGCTAATGTGTCAACTCGGCCAGGTAATTGTGTCCAGGTGTTAGGTCCAGCAAGCACTGGGCTAATTGTAATACAAGAGCATTTATGGACTTCGATCACCAGTGAGTTTCCTGCATGGATGGCTGATTACATCGGCATCAATCAGGAAGATTGCATCAGTAATGGGTGACACTTTTATCCAATCAGTTGAATGCCTTAAAAGGGGAAGTGATTTCAACCTTCAGAGAGAATTTCCCAGCTTGTCTTTGGACAGCCAACTTCTCCCAGAAACTCATCAAGGACCTTTCATTGGACTTTCATCGGAGTCCCTGGTTTGCAGCCTGCCTGTGGAACCTGGACTTGTGCATCCCCATGGTCATGTGAGAGACTCTTATAAAATCTCATATTATTGACAGATATCTCCTGTTGATTCTATTTCCCAAGAGAACCCTGACTAATACAGCTTGGCAACAGGAGTATTTCTTGAGGAACAGGGTCTTAAACATGGGATGTCTGAGGTGGTTCTGGGAGTTTTGTAATTGGCTCTCTACTCTAATTGGACTCAAGGGTACTAATGACTCCCTTTCCAATAATGAAGAGGTTGCTAACAGTCCATGGCATGAGCTGGCAATAGAGATATGCAAAATAGCATCACTGGATTCCCCTACCTTCACACTTATAAGAAGCAAGGATCTGGGTGAGAGTGTTTTCAACACCTTAGCAGAATTTTGTGGAGTCAAGAAGTATAATGATGTTGGCGGGCTCCTCCTGGATACTCTGGATACAGTTACAAAAGAAAGAGATGAGATAAAGTCTTCAAATTTGAAACTTTAATGCCACATGAGTGATATGAAAGTTTTTATGTGTGCCTTGAAAGAAAATCTTGTCTCCTGTAGCCACAGACTTGAGATATCTGAGAATCAAACCCAGACTCTTATTGTATGATTAGCAGAATTGCAGCGGAAACTAAAATCTCAACCTCACAGGGTATCTGCAATTAAAGTGAAGGCATTGATTGGAAAGGAGTGGAACCCCAAGGATTGGGATGGAGACATATGGGATGATGATAATATTGGTGGGGACATTGGAACCCTAAATTCTGCTGAGACTTTGCCAGATAAACCTGTGTTGGTCTGCCCTGTGGAAACCACACCTTGTCAACCTTGTATCATCCAGCCTCCAGCCTGTCCCAGGGAGTCCGGACCTCCTCCCAGCCAAGAGGCAGATACCAGCCAAACTCCAGCATGCACTGCCCAACTTCCAGTCTACCCTGAGGAATCTGCCTTCCAACCCCTGCCTGAAGAGATTAATCCTCTCTCACCAGAAGAAAATGCAAAGGAATGCCCTGAGGTCAGTAGCCTGCAAGACATCTTTAATCCTTCTCCTTACCCACACCCCACACCCCTCTTGTCTTTGAGACCCATTACTAGACTAAAATCACAAAAGTCCCCAAAAGCGAAATACAAAGTGTGACCCATGAGGAAGTATGTTATACTCTGAAAGAACTGCATGAATTTTCCAACTTATATAGACAGAAATCAGGGGAATATGTGTGGGAATGGATACTAAGGGTATGGGATAATGGTGGAAGGAATATAAAGTTGGATCAGGCTGAATTTATTGATATGGGCCCACTAAGCAGAAAT
>JAQZBX010101952.1:0-11209 GCA_029593785.1 Cabassous unicinctus
AAAAACAATCGATTTTTGAAAAAGTTGTTTAGCCCACACCACTGGGCCAGAACATTAAAAAAAAAGGTACTGGGAGAACTGTATAATCATATGCAAAAGAAATAAAGAAGACTGGTATCTCACACTTTATAAAAAAATTAAATCAAAATGGATCAAGGACTTAAATATAAAAACAACAACCATAAAATTCCTAGAAGAAAATGTAGGAAAACATCTTCAAGATATTTTGGTAGGCAGTGGTGTCTTAAACCTTACATCCACAGTACGAGCTACAAAAGAAAAATATATACAAATGGAACCTCCTCAAAATTCAACACTTTTGCACTTCAAAGGACTTTGTCAAAAGAGTGAAAAGGCAGCTGATTCAATGGGAAAAAATATTTGGTAATCACATATCTGATAAGGCTTTAATATACATGATAGATAAAAGAACTCAACAATAAAAAGACAAAGTATCCAAATAAAAATTGGGCAAAAAACTTGAAAAGACAACTGTCCAAAGAAGAAATACAAATGACAAACACATGAAAAAATGTTCAACATCACCAGCAATTAGGGAAATACAAATCAAAACTACAATGAGATATCACATCCCATCTATTAGATCTGACTATTAAAAAGTCAGAAAACTTCAAGTGTTGAAGAGGATGTGTAGAGATAGGAAAGCTTATCCACTTTTGGTAAGAATATAAAATGGTAAAGCAACTGTGGAGGACTGTTTGGTAGTTCCCAAGAAAGTTGAATAGAGACTTGCCATAGGACCCAGCAAAACCATTACTAGGTATATACCCAGAAGAACTGAGAGCAGTGACATGAATAGATATCTGCACACCAATGTTCATAGCAGAATTATTTATGATAGCCTAAAGTTGGAAACAACCCAAGTTTCCGTGAACTGATGAATGGATAAACAAATTGTGGAGTATACACGTGATGGAATATTATGCAGTGGTAAAAAGAAATGAAGTTGTGAAACATATGACAACATGGATGAACCTGGAGGACATTATGTTGAGTGAAGCAAGCCAGACGCAAAAGAACAAACACTTTATGTTTACCAAATTATGAACTAAATATATTATGTGAAATATAAATATATTATATGAAGTATGAATATGGTTAGAATTGCATATATAGCACTGTTTTTCTTTGAAGCTGAACAAATGTAAGTTAATACTTCAAAATGTTAATATCAGACAAAAAACACACATTATACTAAGTGAAGGAGACCAAACATAGAGTACTATATATTGTATGATTCCATTTATATAAAATGTAAATATAAATGAAGATAAATGAAATTAGGGGTTATGTAAGTCTGAGGAAGGAATGCCAAGGGGTGTGGAGTCTTTATTTTTGGAGTATTGAAATTGTTCTAAAATTTTTGAGATGATCAATGTACAACATTGTGATTATACTAAAAGCCATTGATTACAAACTTTGGATAGAATAACCAGAAACAGCAGCTTTGTACAGTGAAGGAAGCATAGGGATATTAATAGGTGAGGAATATTCCTGTTTGTTGGTTTGTCCGTTTTTTGTTTATTATTATTATTATTGAAATAATGGAAATGCTCTAATAATGATTGAACTGATGAATGCACAACTATGTGATTATACCAAATACCATCAATTGTACACTTTGGATGAATTTTATGCTTTATTAATATGTATCAATAAAATCGATTTGTTACAAAAAACGGAATATAAAATTTGAAAAAGAAAAAGAATTGAAGACATTGGGTGGATCTAAGATGGTGGAGTAGGGAACAGAAGGCTGCACTTCTTCTCTAGAAGTTGTGGAAATGTAGGCAGGCTTGCCATGCATAAGTGAAGCTGATATGTTTTGGGGTGATAGGAGAGGTTGGCTGGAGAGGGAGTAATCCCAGCTGGGCACCGGGGAAAAGGGTAGCCGCCCAGCCATCCCTGAAGAAGAAAGAAGCATACCAGCCGGTCCCAGGGAAGAAGGTAGCACACAAAATGATCCAGGGACAGTGGAAAATGGCCCAGCCAACCCTGGGGGAGGGGTTAGCCATGTGGCAGGTTCAGCCAACCCTGGGGGAGGGGTTAGCCATGTGGCAGGTTCTGGGACAGAAGGGAGTTGCAGAGGAGCTGTCCTGTACCCAGCCTGCTTAGGGTAGGGTAGAGGCAGGAGAGCCATAGGGAGAGCTGAGGGGACTTAGCCAAAGGGTTTATTTTTTCCCTCTCTTTATTTTTCTATTTCTTTTTTTTCTCTCTCTCTCTTTATCTGGGTACTGGCAGAGAGGCTGGATATGAGGCAAATGGTTGGCAGGTATAAGCAGCTGGAGAGGAGAAAAGTGAGTCGCTGGTGGCCAGAGAAGGAGGCCTGTTTTATTTTTCTTTCATTTTTTATATATTTTTGTGAGGTCATTGATTGACCAAAACAGACAGTCTGAGAGGAGAAGTCTAGCCATTTCAGATAGTCTGAGAGGAAGACCCAGATTTTTTCTTTCCTTTTGTTTTGTTTTGCTTGTTTGTTTCTTCTTCTCTTCTTCCTTATGCTCATTATTTCTTCTCCTGTTTCTCATTCCTTTCTTCTCTTCCTATTTCTCGTCTCTTTTATTTTTTGACTTTTTCTTTCTTCCCTCCCTTTTTATCCTTTATTTATTATTTTACACTTTTCCCACTTTCTTCCTTTTTTAATTTTTCTTTCTTCTTTTACTCTTTTTCACATCTTCTTTTATTCCCTTCCTGCCTTTTGTGGGTTTGTCTTTCTTTCTTCTCTTCTCACTTACCTGGCCTTTTATTTTATATTATTTTATTGTTTCATATTTGTTTTTAAATTGTTCTTTCATTTTAATATTTCTCACTTTCATTATTTATTTTTACTGTCTCTTTTTGTGCTATTTCTTCAGATCAATTTTTTTACCTTTTCTTTACTTTTGCTTTTTTCTTTTCCTCTTTTTTTCCTGTTTAGTGGATCTATTATATTTTCTGTTGAACACAGGCAACTACATACATATAAAATGAGTGGAAACAATTGATAAAAAGGACTCCTAACAAAAACAAACAAAAATAAAAGCTTAGAATAGAAAGAGAAATTAATAAACTGAATGAAATTACCAATACAAACTGAAGACTAGACATCAGCAAAAAATTACAATCTATATTAAGAAACAGGAAGTCATCACCAAGTCTAATGAATAAACTAAAAATAAAGAGGAGATACACAATGTGGAACAACTTATCAAGTACATCTAAACAAACATCCTTAATCAACTCAATGAAATTAAGGTACAGGTAAAGGATATCAAGAAGACATTGAGGGAACATAGAGAAGAAATTGTTAACATACATGAAAAAATATCAGATCTTATGATGATGAAAGACACAATGCAAGAAATTAAAAATAGACTAGAAGCACATAGATTTCAGCATGCAGATGAAAGAATTAGCAGTGTTGAAGATAAAGCATCTACAATCACACAGATAGTAAAACAGATTGAAAAAAATGGAAAAATTCAGCAGGGACTCAGGGAATTGAATGCCAACACAAAACACACAAACGTAGAGGGAGAAGAAAAGCAAAGGGGGCAGTAGGAGTGCTAGAGGAAATAATGGCCAAAAATTACCCATGTCTTATGAAGGACATGGCTATACATGTCCAGGAAGTACAGAATAACCCAAGAACAATAAATCTTAGCATGCCTACCCTTAAACATATTTATCAGATTATGGAAAACTCAAGACAAAGGCAGAATCTTGAAAGCAAAAAGATAAAAGATATCCATCACATGCAAGGGAAGCTTGATAAGATCAAGTGTTGATTTTTTCATTTGAAACCATGGAGGTGAGAAAGTAGTGGTTTGACATAGTTAAGGTGTTGAAAGAAAACACTTCCAACCAAGAATACTGTATCCAGCAAAACTGTCATTCAAAAATGAGGGATAATTTAAAATAGTCACAGAAAAATGGAAATTGAGAGAATTTATCAACAATAGTTCCACCCTTCAAGAAAAATGAAAGGGAGTTCTGCAGGGTGAAAGGGAAAAAAATCAGCAGAGAGAAGGTTGGAGGAGAGTGTAGAAAGAAAGATTATTGGTAAGAACAACAAAAGCAATTAAAAATGAAATAAAAATATAATACATAAGCCTAAAGAAAAATTGGCTAAACTATGTACTACCTCTACAAGAATAACATTGACTGTTAATGGATTAAACACTCCAGTCAAAAGACACAGATTGACAGAATGGATAAGGAAATATGACTCATCAGTATGCTGTCTACAAGAAACTCACTTAGACCCAGTGACACAAAGAGTTTGCAAGTGAAAGGAGGGAAAATAATATTACACAGAAACAATAACACAAAAAAGGGCAGGAGTAGCTATAATAATATCAAACAAAATAGAATTTAAATGCAAGACTCTTGTAAGAGACAATGAAGGACACTATGTATTAATAAAAGGAGTACTCAACCAAGAAGAAAGAAGAAAAATAAATATTTATGCCCCTAACAAATGAACCCCAAAATACTTTAGGCAAATCCTGGCAAAACTAAGGGGAGAAATAAACACCTTTATAATCACAGTGGTGGACATCAATACACCATTATTACCATTAGATAGAACTTCTCAACAAAGACTCAATAAAGAAAGAGAAACCTTGAATAATACTTTTGAGGAAGTATACCTAATGGACTTTTACAGAATTTTGCACCCAAAAGTAGAAGGATATACATTCTTCTAAAGTGTTCATGGATCATTCTCCAGGATAGAACACATGCTAGGTCATAGAATAAGTCTATACAAATTTAGAAAGATTAAAATTATAAAAAAGCACATTCTCTGGCCAAAACATAATTGAAGCTAGAAATCAATAAAGTTTGGAAAACTGGAAGAGACACAAATACATGGAAAATTAACAACACACTCTCAATCAGTGAGTCAAGGAGGAAATTGCCAGAGAAATCAGTATCCACCACAAAGCGAATAAATATGAGAACATGACATGTCAAAATTTATGGGATACAGATGATTCTGTGTTGAGAGGGAAATTTATACCTACAAATTCCTTCTTTTAAAGAGAAGAGCTAAATCCAAAGACCTAACTACACACCTGGAAGAACTAGATAGAACAACAAACTAATCCCAAAGCAAGTAGAAGGAAGGAAATAACAAAGATTAGAACAGAATTAAATGAAACTGAGAATAAAAATAAATAAATAAAAACTCTGGAAAATATTAACAAAGCCAAAACTGGTTCATTGAGAAGATTAATAAAATTGACAAACCCTTAGCTAGACTAACGAAAAAAGAGGTAGAAGATGGGAATAAATAAAATCAGAATTGAGAGAGGGGAGATCACAACAGATGCCACAAAATTAAAATGTACTCCTTGAAGGACAAGATTCATAGTTACTTGCAACAACAGTGAGGGCTTGACACACTGGTCTGTCCTCCCCTATCAGGCACTGCCCATGCTCTTGAAAGACTCCCATTCCTCTATTTGAGAACATAGCGGGTCTCCCCAGAATTGGAACCCACCGCCTTACTGATCATTATATGGGTCTCCATCTATTATATAACACACTATGACAAGATGAACACTCATACACTCCCAAGAAGCCTGTTCCAGATGTGCCCTGTCCCAAATGCCCCCCACATCCAACACACTAAACCAATAACCCTCACTTGCCATAATCCCAAAAGAGCATTCCCAACATTGTAGTTTCAACCACATGCCTGCCAATCCCCAGTGTTCAACTGCTCCCCCCACCCCTACTCTCCCCTCAGTTCCATGAACTGTCTATCCCACCCTCCCCACCCTACCACCCTGAGTCAGGTGGTCATACCAGAGGTTATGCTTATGCACATCTCAACAGTATCTCATTGACTTCCAAAGCAGATACTACCCCAAATAGTGGGGCTTCTCAGGGCTCTGGAGACATCCAGACACAATAGTCAGGGCAGATAGCTCAGGAGTTAGGTGCCTTGCCAGTGGGCCCTACTTTGGAATTTATGTTCCCCAGTGTGAGAGAGTTGGACTCAGTTGTGGTTTCCCTACACATGGGTCTTCTGTCTTCCTATTTGAACGTATAATTAGTATTAGAGTTGGTAGATGTATGTCCAAGAGACTTAAACCTTTGGGCTGTAAATGTGCCAGCTGAGCCCTGAATCTCAGCAGAGGTGCAACACCTATTCTCCAGTTCATTGATCTCACCCAAGACAACTAATAAGGAGGTGATACCATACCAAGGAACCGAGAGAGTTTACGAGTACAAGCAAGAGAGTCCCATCCATTGGCCATATGGGATCTAAGACCCCTCTCAATTAGAGGTGGAGTGGACATCACCATTCCAGTATCCTCAGGATTGTGGAACCAACTATAGACTAAAGCAGACTTACTGGTATTCTACTATAGGCTCATTGTGATTCTAGTAATGGAAGAAATTATATCATTGATGTGGAGGCAGTGGCTACTGGAGGTTCTGAGGGCAGGGAGAGGGAAAACCTGGTGTAATACAGGGGCATTTTCAGGACTTGAGAATTGTCCTGAATGACATTGCAATGACAAATACAGGTCATTATATATTTTGTCATAACTTACAAAATTGTGTGGAAGAGAGTGTAAACTACCATTTAAACTGTAATCCATGCTTAGTTGCAATGCTCCAAAATGTGTTCATCAATTGCAATGAATGTACCACACTAATGAGGGATGTTGTTAATGTGAGAAATTGCGGGAGATGTGGGGAGCAGAGCATGTGGGAATCCCTTATATTTTTTATGTAACATTTATGTAATCTAAATAGCTTAAAAAATTAAAAAAATAAAAAAATAAAGTGTAGAATAAGAGGTTACTTTGAAAAATTTCATGCCAACAAGATGGGCAATTTAGGTGACATGAATGAATTTCTAGAAATAAAGAAGCAGCTTACAGTGATGAAAGGAGAAATAGAAAAACTCAACAGATGAATCACAAGTAGTGAGATTGAACTAGTCATCAAAAACCTCCCAACCAAGGAAAGCCCAGGAACAGATAGCTTCACAGGTGAATTCTACCAATCATTCCTGAAAGCACTAATACAAATCCAGCTCAAACTCTTCAAAAAAAATTTAAGAGGAGAGAACACTACGTAAATAATTCTATGAAGCCAATATCACCCTAATACAAAAGCCACCAAAGATGTTACAAGATATAGAATGTTACAGACCCCTCTTTCTAATGAACTTAGATGCAAAAATCCTCAACAAAATACTTGTTAATCGAATCCAACAGCACATCAATTCAATTATACAACATGATCAAGTGGGTTTTATCCCAGGTATGCAAGGATGATTCAATACAAAAAAAAAAATCAATTTATGTAATACACCACACAAACAGATCAAACAACAACAAAAAAATCATATGATCATTGCTATCATCACAGAAAAAGCATTCCACAAAATATAGCTTCCTTTTTTTTAATAAAAACAATTTAAAAGACAGTATTAGAATGAAACTTGCTCAACATGATAAAGAGCATATTTGAAAAACCCACACCAAACATCATGCTCAATGTTGAAATGCTAAAGTCATTCTCTAAAAGATCTGGAACACAATAAGTTTCCCCACTACCACCACTCTTATTTAACATTAAATTAGAAGTACTTGCTCAAGCATTTAGACTGGAAAAAATATATAAGGCATCCAAACTGGAAAGAAAGATGGAAATCTTTATTTCCAGATGATATGATCCTTTACATAGAAATTCCTCCCCCCATAAAAACTACAACAAAGATTCTAGAGCTGATAAACAAGTTAAGTAAAGTGATGGGATATAAGATCAACACACAAAATTTAGTAGCCAGTCTCTTCACTATTAATGAACAATCTGAGGAGGAAATAAAGAAAAAGAATTCCATTTACAATAGTAACTAAAACCATAAAATACCTAGGAATAAATTTAACTCAAGATGAAAAGGACTTAAACAGAAAACTCCATAAAACTACTAAAGAAATCAAAGAAAACTTAAGTAAAAGGAAAAAATATTCCATGTTCATGGATTGGAAGATTAATATATTAAGATGTCTGTATCCTACCAAGATTTATTTAAAGATTCCACACAATCCCAATAAAAGTTTAACAGCATTTTTTACTGAACTGAAAAAGAAAATTATCAAATTTATTTAAAAGTGTAAGTGGCTCCAAATTTGCAAATCATTTTAAAAAAGAAAACAAAATAGGAGGAACCAAGATACCTAACTATAAAGAATACTACAAAACTACAGTTATAAAATTGCACATTATTGGCACAAAGCTAGACATGCTGACCAATGGAACTGAATTGAGAGTTCGGATATAGACCCATGCATATTCAGCAAAATGATACTCAACAAAGTTCCAAGCCCACTCAACTGGGACAAAATACTCCCTTCAACAAATGGGACTTGGAGAACTGGAAATCCATATCCAAAAGAATAAAAGATGATCATCATCTCATACCCTATACAAAAATTAACACAAGATAGATCAAAGACTTAAATATAAGAGACATGAATAAAAAGCTCCTAGAAGATAATATAGAAAAGACTCTATGAGATCTGGTAGGAGGAAAAAGTTTTAGAAACTTTACACTCAAAACACGAGCAATGAAAGAAAAAATAGATAAATAAGACCTCCCCAAAATTAAAAAAAAAAAAAAAGCTAAAACTTTTGTGCCTCAATGGAGTTTGAAGGGAAAGTGCAAAGACAGCCTACTCAATGAAAGAAAATATTTGGGCACTACCTATGTGATAAGGGCCTAATATCCAGCATATATAAAGAAATATATCTCAAAAAGAAAAAGACAAAACAAACCATTTTAAAAATGGGCAAGAGATTTGAATAGACAATTTTCCAAAGAGGAAATACAAATGGCTAAAAAGCACATGAAAAGATGCTCAACTTCACTAACTATTAGGGAAATGCAATTCAAAACTACAAGGTGATGTCATCTTAAAACCATTAGTTTGGCTGCTATTTAAAAAAACTGAAATCTATAAGTCTTGAAGAGGAAGTGGAGGAATAGGAACACTCATCCACTGCTGGTGGGAATGTAGAATGGTGCAGCCACTGTGCAGGATGGTTTTCCAGTTCCTCAGGAACTAACTATAAATTGACATATGATGCAGCAATCCCACTATTAGGAATATACCTAGAAGAAATGAAAAGCAGAGATATGATGAGATATATGCACACCAATGTGCATTGCAGCATTATTCACAACTGGCAAAAGTTGGAAGCAGCCCAACTGTTCATCAATTGATGAATGGATAAATAGAATGTGGTATATTCCTATGATTAAATATTACTCAGATGTAAGAAGGAATGAAATATCAATACATGTGATATCATAAATGAATCTTATAGACCTTATATTGAGTGAAGTAAGACAGTCAGAAAAGGATAAATATTGCATGATCTCACTGATATGAACTAAAATATTGACCAGACATACAGAGATACAGTCTGGAAGATGGGTTACCAGGAGATAGCAAGGGAGTAGAGAGTGGTGAGCCAATGCTCAATCTGAGTAAAATCTATGATAATGTGGATGGGGGCAGTTTGGCCGTGAATGGAGGCATTTTTGGGGCAGTGATGTGAGAGGGGTTGATGATGCTAGAGAGTGAGTTTGAATGGGGATGGGGGAGTGAGCTGAACTATTCATAGAGGTGGGGAGTGGGCTGCAGGAAGGAACAAGTGAACTCTGGGTTGTTAAATGACTGTGACTGCGAATTCAATTGTGGGAGTGTTCTTTTGGCAACTATGCCTGGGAAAGGTCACTTGTGCAGGATGTTGGAGTTGGAATGTGTGAGGAAGGGTACACATGGGGCATGCTTCTATGAAACATGCATGTGTTCATGTGGTCATAGAGTGTTATCTCAGTGGGTGGACAACAATGCAATATATAACAAAATATATTCCTATCCTGGGGAGTCCTATTTCATTCTCTAATAGAGGGGCAATTACTTCTAGAGTACATAGGCAGTGCCCAGTTAAACAGACCAATATGCCAAGCCCTCAACATTAATGCTTGTACTATTGAACCTTCTCTTTTAAAATTGAAACAGCTTAATAATATATATTGCCTAAGAGTTACTTTCTGAAAACCTTATTCCTCAAATTTGGCCTCTCTCTAAGACAAACTCAGCATATAAACTCACTAAATCCTCCCCCGCCCCACCCAGATGAGACAGCACTCTCAGGGATGAGCCTCCCTGGCAAAGGATTATTACTAAGTGCCAACCAGCAATACATTTGGAAAAAGACCTTGATCAAAATGGGGGAAAATTAAATACAAAATAATTTTTATGGCTAAAACATTTCAAAGTGATTGGAGAGGTCATTCAAGGGTTTATACTTATGCAGATTAAAGAGGTATCTCACTAACTGCCACAGTAAACAACCTCAAGAGGTGTGAACCCGAGTGCTCTAGAGACATCTGTACACTCTAGGCAAAGCACACAGCCCCATGCAATCAGCAACAAGTCAGTGGGCCTTAAGTTGGAATATATGATAACCTATTTCTTCACTGCAGTAAAGTAATACTCATTTATAATTTGCCTATGCATGATTCTTTTACCCCTGTTATCTGGACCTTTAATTAGCACTATACCCTTTAATTATAGGTCCGAGACTAAAATATTGCATCTGCACATATGTTGTTTGAGCTCTGACTCTCAGCCAAGTTGCAGCCAACACCTACCCTCCAGTTCTTCAGAATCACCCAGGACAACTAAAAAAATGATGATGATGGAAAGCCACCATCCCAGAAAGCAAAGAGTATCTACAACTGCAAGGAAAACAATTCCTTTCATATGCCCCACAGGGTCTAAAACTCCTGTCAATCTGAACCAGAGTGAGCATCACAATCCCCAAATCCTCAAGATTGAGTAACAGACGAACACAAAGGGGAAATGCAAAGTGAACCAAAGTAGATATTATTATTGTAGTAATAGAAGAACTTGTAACATTGATATACAGGTAATGGTTACCAGAGGTTATGAAGGGAGGGAGAGGGAAGAAGAGGTGGAACATAGGACACTTTTAGGGCATTGTAATTGTTATGTAGGATATTCCAAAGATGCATAAAGGCCATTATACATTTTGACAAAACTTATAAAATTGTATGGTGCAAAGTGTAAACCATAATATAAACTATAGACCATGGTTAGTAGCAATGCCTCAATATCTGTTCATCAATTATAAGAAATGTACAACA
>JAQZBX010101953.1:0-11210 GCA_029593785.1 Cabassous unicinctus
TTTGCTATAATTTTATATTAACTTTTTTTAAAAAAAGGATTAACAAATTTTCCCCGGCTTTTTTTGTGAGCGAAAGTTGAAACGTGAGTCTGTTGGAAATAAGAGGCAGATACAGTTCAGTCTCTTGTAGTTCGCTGCTTCCCCGTTACAGAGAGTAGAGCGAGCGCTAGCTAATGTCGCCGGCCATACTGTGTAAGCGAGAGCGCTGCCTGAGCACCGACCTTATATACCCCGTCTCCCCCGAAAAGCCAGGAAGTGACGCACGGCGTCCCGCCCCGGTGTCTCATAGCTGCAGCCACCTGTCAATCACTTGCCGCCGGGTTTGAGGCTGGCTGGCTGGCTGCCTGCAGGGAGCGCGGGTTGTTGCCCGCTGCGCTGCGGTTCGTGCTCGTGCTGTCCCCTGGGCGGGAGACGGCGCTGTGTTGTCCGGCTGGTGACTAAGAACCTGGGGTCGAAGGCAGAGTGGGTGGGGAGAACAGAGTGAGGAAGGACTGTGCAGTGCTGCTTAAAACAACCGAGTAGCAGCGAGCATGGGTGGGTCCTCAGCGGGGTTGGTGGGGCTCGGCGGGGGCGGTGGCCGCTGCTGGGCTGGCGTGGTGGTTTTGATCCGGTGCAGTTCACCAAGGCTGCTGAGGGACCATTCTCTGAAGAGTGGTTCCCCGGCGTGAACGCAGCCGGGCATTCAAACTCAGTATTTGTCCGTGACGCACGCGTTGCCAAGGGTTGGGTTAGAAGGCGCCTTGAATCTGCCCACGCTTTAGCTGCTGTGCGAATGAACGTAGTTTTCGACCCGTTTACACAATGGGCAGAAGCGTTGTCTCCCTTTTAAAAGAGGGAAAAGCAACGTGGCGCCCAGCCCTGGAAGGCTCCCGCTCTATCTGCTTCCCACCATGTGGCTCTCCGAGCCCCGGCGTTGGCTGAGGGCAGCAGCCGCCCTGCAGCACTGGCAGCTCGGTGCTCCTGTAGGTCGACTTGTGGGGATTTATTCTGCGAAACTATTTCTAGAAACAATATTTATTAAATAGAATCTGAAATTAATTGATAATATTTTAATTTGAACTTTCTTAAACAAATGAACTAGTTGAAAGGCATTCACCTACCCAAAATTTACAGTACTATCATCTCACATGCTTTAGAAGGATTTATATAGAGCTTAATGTAACAGGGATTAGGGATTAGGCCTATCACTAGTGGTGATATAAAGAACCACCAATCTAATATTTCAGTAACCAATGTAAAGTATGTATCAGTTGTCAAGTCGTGGTAAAAAAAAAAAAAAATTAATCTGAGGTGACAAAATTGTGGTAACAAAGTTAACAACCTTTGCTAGGAAATAGGAGAGAAGAAACCCAACCTGAAAAATATCGTTGTCCAGAGCCGATGTGGCTCAAGTGTTTGGGCACCGGCCTCCCACAGGCGGTCCCAGTTTGGTTCTGTTGCCTCCTAGAGAGAAGATGAGCAGAGACAATGAGCAGACACAGAAACACACAAGAGGAGGGAGCCATGGGGGGTGGGGGGCTGCGAATACCACTGTCACAATGGTATTTTCTCTGTCATCCTTAGAGAAATACTTTCCTTAACTAAAAGTGAAATAAGATCGTGTAGTCAGCATGAAAAAAAAAAGTTGCTGAAAAAGCAATGGTTTGAGTTTGTACTCTAAATACCCTGCAGGGTAATACTTGTGTTAGAAGAACGTGGATTTTTTTCCTATTTCTCCATGAAACCTGTTGAAAGAAGGCCAGGTTGTGAGGTTGCTTAAAAGCATGTGACTCTATCTAGGGTTATGAACTCAAGAGTACAGTTGGGAGAAGGTGTTGGGACAAAAGATAATGTTTATTTTAGTATACTAATATTAAAAGAAATGTGGTTGTACTTGGAATAAGAATAAAAGAAGCATTTCTTTGTTTTACAAGCTGTTTGACTATTTGATGCTTGCTAATTGAAATGAAGAATCAGTCTACTAAACCACCTCAAATACTAATTGTGGTATAAACAAAACTTGTCTTATAATTGCTTATAATTAATTGCTTTTCAATTACTATTATGCTTTTTCCCAAATGCATTTTAAGATAATATAAAAGTGCCAAGAATCCTGGCAAGGTAATTCCTTGTCAACTTGATATAGGATAATTTAAATAGTGTCTCCCCTGGGATTGGTTCTTTGTAAAATATACTGTTTATCTTAAGTATCATTATTATCTTGAAGCACAAAGCCCCTTGTACTAATTACCAAGTTGGTCAGTTACTCTTTTTTTAAATATTCCACTGAGCTCAAAATGTATAAAACATGTTTGTCATCATTCCTAAACTGGTTTACTTGTCATCAGCCCCAGTCAGAGTGACCATTTTCCCCACTTCACCAGAGTACAAAGAAATGCATTTTGAACAGAGCACTTTGCAAATAAAGACTGCTAAAATCCCATCCCCTGGATCTTCTTAAGTAAGGTATCTCTAATTGCCACCTGGTCTCTCCTCTTACTCCAGGGGTTCTTAAACTTTTTTGAACCACGGACCCCTTTGCTAGTCAGGTGAAAACCACTGACCCCTTACTAAGTCCACATTATACTGTGTATTATTTAATAAATATATCACACTTGCACCAACACGTCCCCACAAGAATAATGTTTTTATTTTAATTTAAATTCAAGCTCATTGACCCCTTGTTAAGAACCCCTGTCTTACTCTATTTAGCAATCATTCCTGTTGGGATCTTACCCCAGTTTTTTTTGTTTTTTTTTTTAAAGATTTATTTATTTATTTATTTATCCCCTCCTTGCTGCTTGTGCTTGCTGTGTCCATTCGCTGTGTGCCCTCTCCGTGTCTGCTTATCTGCCCCCTGCTGTGAGGTGCCGCTGCATCAGCCCACCGTGCCGCGTGGGCTGGCCCGTCCTCACAAGGAGGCCCCGGGAAGCGAACCCGGGGCCTCACACATGGCAAACGGGGGCTCCATCGATTGAGCCACACCCGCTTCCTGTTGTGAGGTCTTGCTGCATCAGCCCACCGGGCTGCGCGGGCCGGCCTGCCCTCACAATGAGGCCCCGGGAAGCGAACCCGGGGCCTCACACATGGTAAACGGGGGCTCCATCGATTGAGCCACACCCGCTTCCTTACCCCAACTTTTAAAAGTCCTCACTTGGCCCCACTTCTGCCTGCAGCCATTGCCTAATTTCTCCACTCCCCTTCACAGCAAAACCCCCTAAAAGATATCAAGATATGTCTATACTCGTGGTCTCCACCTCCTCATCTCTCTCTTTCAAGCCCTCCAAATGGGTATTTATCCCACTACTTGAATGAAGTGGCTCTTTTCAAGGCCCACATCTTGGTATTTGCTCAAACCCCTGGTTGGTCTCAGTCCTCATTTAACTCATCTTTAATTAGCATGTGACACAATTTACATGCTCCTTAAAACAATTCTCTAGGCTTTTGTGACACCTTCCTTTTCTGGTTTTCCTTCTGTCTCGGTATATTCTTCCAAATGCTGGAATGCCTTTGGCTACTCCTCTGCCCTCCTCTCTATGTACGCTTTCTACCTAGGTGACCTCATCCAATCTGTGGCTTTATGACGCATCCATATATACTAATGACTTTCAAATTTTTATGTTCAATCCTGATCTCTCTCTTGATTTCCAGACCTTTGAGACACTTTCCTACTTGACGTTTCTACTTGAAGTCTAATAGGTATTTCAAAGCCAACGTGACTCAAAAAGAGCTGTTCCTTTTCACACACAAAAATCTGCTCCTTCCCCACAAAAACAAAATAAAAAAAAACAAGCTGTCCCCAACTCAAGTGTCCTGGCTGACCTCTCTGCCTCCGCTCTTGCCTCCTTTCTGATCCATCTTCATACAGCAACCATCTCATGAATAATAGCAGTTGCTCAAGTCCAAAGTCATCCTTGACTGCACACTTTCCCACACCTCCCCATACCCAATCCATCATTAGTTTTATTGATGAGATATCTACAACATTTCAAAAATATGTCTTCTTTCTTCACTTCTACCACCACTGTAGTTCAGAGCACTAAAATTAGTTCCCCTGAATTATGGCAGTCACTTTCTAACTAGTTTCTCTGCCTTCACTTTGGTCCCTCAGTTGATATGCCACAGAGTAGCCAAAGTGATGTTTTAAAAACGTAAACCAGTTAGGACTTTTCTCATTAAAATTCCCCAGTGGTTTCCCATCACAAGTGAAATCAAAATTCCTTATCTTAGCCTTAAAGCCTCTACATGATCTTGCCCTGGACTAATTCTCCAAACTCCTCTCCATCCGTCACTCCCAGTGCCCCAGGCATACTGACTTTCTCTCCCTAGGGCCTTTCCGTTTGCCTGGAGTGCTTTCTTCTCCTATTCATATGGCTTGTTCACACTTGTCATTTAGGTCTTAGCTAAAATGTTGCCTCTTCTGAGAGGATTCCTGTGGTACTCAGGGCACAGGCTAAGCTGCTATAAAAATGAGATCCCAAAATACAGAAACTCAAAAAAGATTAAAGTTTCTTTCTCTCTCACATAACAGTCTAGAAGTAGGCAGGTGGTTCAGCATGAGTGGGCAGCTCTGCTCCATGAGATCAACCAGATTCCTTCTAATTTGCTGTTCTACCATAGGATGTGGTCTTACTTCACGTGATTGAAACTAGCTCACATCTGTCCACATCTAATCCTGGAAGAAGGGGAAAGAAAGAAAGTGGAGTAAAAGCAATTTCCTTATAAAAAAGAAAAAAGAGAGGGAAAAAAAAACCACACTAAGGTCTAGAAATTGTAAAAATCATTTCTCACTTGGTCACATGTTCACACTTAGTGGCAAGGGGGGTTTAGAAACGTACTTTCCAGCAGGGAGGCTACTTGCCTAGTCAAAACTCAGGGAATTATATTACTAAAAGAAAGGAGGGAGAGAATAGATATGGGGGAACAACCTGAGGTCCTACCACATGTTTCCTTACCACCTAATCTGTAGTAGCCAGCTAGTAACTCCCTAGTACACCATTCTGTTTTCTTTTATATAATTCTTTTTTAAAATTTTTATTTTAGGTTTTCTTTACTTAGAACATTAAATAGCAGGTAAAAATCATCATAATAAGTTGAGATCGAGGCTGGAGAAGAAAGAAAACACTTTACATTTTAGTTCCTTAACTGCACTTTGTCCTGGTTTTTTGAACAAGGGGCCCTGCATTTTCATTTTGAACTGGATCCTACAAATTATGTGGCTGGTACTGCTGATAAATACCCCTAGTCAAGAGCCACTAGAGCAACTGATGGGGGCAATTCTGGCACCCTGGTGGATGAGTAAAAAGATATGTTGGGGGAGGAGGGCTTTCTGCCAGCCCATGCAATTACAGCGAAGGAGGAGACTTATTCTCCTACCTCCACCAGCCCTGCCTGCCCAGGTGGCTGTAGATACCTCAGGATGATGCCTGACACTTTGGAACTCCTACATGTGACCCACGAGGCAGCAGGATTCCTGTTGGCTCTTCCCAGTGGCCAAGTGCTTTTTTTTTTTTTTTAAGAAACTTTTAAATTTATTACTTTTTTAAGAAACTTTTAAAATTTATTAATTTTTTAGAAATGTAAAAAAAAAAATTTTTTAAGATTTTCCCCCACCCCCACCCCCTGCCACTGTTTTGGCACTTGCTGTCTTTTCTCTGTGTGTTCTTCTGTGTCTGCTTGTCTTCTCTTTAGGTGGCACTGGGAACCGATCCTGGAACCTTCTGGAGTGGAGAGATGCGCTCAATCTCTTGCACCACCTCAGCTCCCTGATTTGCTGCACTCTCATTGTCTCTCTTCTGTGTCTCCTTTTGTTGTGTCATCTTGTTGTGCCAGCTCTCCACGTGGGCCAGCACTCCTTCATGGACCAGCTCTCCGCTGGGGCCAGCTTGCTTTTCACCAGGAGGCCCCTGGAATCGAACCCTGGACCTCCTATATGGTAGACGGGAGCCCAATTACTTGAGCCACATCCATTTCCCTAAAATTAATTTTTTATATCAATGTTACAAGTACTCAATTAACACAAAATAATAACTACAATAACAATAAATCTGCTGAGTCGCTAGTTACACCCCCCCCCCGCCTTATTTTTGTTCATTCCTCAATCTTGAGGGATTTAGGACAATGTCCAGTCTGACTGCTTCAGGCTGACAAGGGACAGAGATATGGGGCAGAGGAATGGAATTATTTTGCTTGCAGTGGAAGATACTCCTTGCCTTGGGGATGGGGATGGTCCATCATTATCATTTTGTTAGTTGTCCAGGTATATAATTCTTTTCACTCTCATATTTACTTCCTTTCACCCTTAATCAGATTTTTTTTTTTTTAAAGATTTATTTATTTTATTTATCCCCCCCTTGCTGCTTGTGCTGCTGTGTCCATTCGCTGCGTGTCTTTTCTGTGTCTGCTTATCTCCCCTTTGCTGTGAGGTCTTGCCGCATCAGCCCACCGCGCCGCGCAAGCTGGCCTGCCCTCACAAGGAGGCGCCGGGAAGTGAACCTGGGGCCTCTCATATGGTAAACGGGTGCTCTATCCATTGTGCCACACCCGCTTCCTGCCGTGAGGTTGCTGCATCAGCCCACCGCACCGCTCAGGCCGGCGTGCCCTCACAAGGAGGCCTCGGGACGCGAACCCGGGCCTCCCATATGGTAAACGGGGGCTCTATCCACTGAGCCACACCCGCTTCCCTAATTAGATTTTAAGTTACATAAAATCTTGTTTGTCTTTGTTCAATACTTTGTTCAATACCATTGTCCAAAAAAGTATTTGGTGTGAGGTTGGGACTCAATCAGTACTCGTTGAATAAATGAATAAATGATTTTTTTCAATGCCCTCCTAATATGTCCTACTCATTCAACCTAATCTTACCTCCCATCATTCCCTTAAGGTCCTCCACTCCTCCACTATCAATTTTTTTTTTTTTCCTCTTAACTTTATTTGTACATTTAATAATCGAAAATATAAACAATTAAAAACTAAAATCCACTATCAATTTTATTCAATTTCCAATATTAGCTGATGTTACAATTCCACATAACAATCTTTAGGATGATACTCCAGCATACACTGACTGCATTAGCTATCTATTCTGCATAACAAATTAAACTTAGTGGCTTAAAACAACACTTATTTCTTATCTCACAGTTTCTGTGGTTCAGGAGTTTGCACATGGTTTAGCTGAGTCCTCTGTTTCAGGGTCTCACAATCAAGGAGTTGGCCAGTGCTGAATATGCTTCTAAGCTCATGTGATTGTTACCAGGATTCAGTTCCTTGTGGGCTGTTCGACGGAGGGCGGCAGTTCCTTGCTACCTGGGCCTCTCCATAGGTCGGCAAACAACCTAGCAGCTGGCTTTATCAAAGCCAGAAAGGGTGAGAGTTTACTATCAAGGCAAAAGTTACAATTTAATATAACCACAGAAGCAGTATCCCATCACTTTTGCATCTTTGCCATATTCTATTGGTTAAGCAGGTTAGAAGCAAGTCATAGGTTTTGCCCACACTGAAGGGGAGCAGATTCCCGAAGGGCACGAATACCAGGAGTCTGGGATCACTGGAGGCCATCTTAGAACCTACCCATCATGTTCAGTCTCCTCTGGGAACAACTCAAACACTTGTAGATAAGACCATCTATTTTACCACTGAGCTTCATATTGCTGCTTTAATCTGCCAACTAAGTTGGCACTGCCATATCTTTTATTTTGATGTCCCAAACTCAAAACTAGACCCAGTGATGTGTAAAACTGGCTCCTTCCTTCTTGTAAGACCCACATGTTACTTTTCCACCGGTTCCCGCCCCCAGCGCCACTCGGGCAGCCCCGGGCTCCCAGCTCTTGCCAAGCCGCCGCCGCTACCGCCGCCTCCTTCCAGCCGCGATTATGATCATCTTCCCCGACCTCATCAGCCAAGATGAGATAGTCACCGACATTTACAAGATCCGGGAGATTGCGGACTGGCTGTGCCTGGAGGTGGAGGGGAAGATGGTCAGTAGTACAGAGGGTAACATTGATGACCCGCTCATTGGAGGAAATGCCCCTGCTGAGAGCCCCGAGGTGAAGGTACAGAAAGAACAGGCGTCACTGTTGGTGATGATATTGTCATGAACCATCACTTGAAGGAAACCAGCTTCATAAAAGAAGCTTACAAGAAGTACATCAAAGATTACATGAAATCCATCAAAGGCAAACGAGGAACAGAGACCAGTAAATCTTTTTTGACAGGGGCTGCAGAATAAATCAAGCACATCCTTGCTAATTTCAACAACTCTCAGGTCTTTATTGGTGAAAACATGAATCCAGATGGTACAGTTACTCTCCTGGAGTACGGTGAGGATGGTGTGACCCCATATATGGTTTTCTTTAGGAATGGTTTAGAAATGGAGAAAGGTTAACAATTTGGCAAGTGCTTTGGATCTATCACCCGTCATCATAACTGGCTGCTGCTTTTCATGCACACCACACCAGGACTTAGACAGATGGGCTAATGCCACCTTGAACTCTTCATTTATTTTGATCTTGACTTATTTGGAGTGGAGGCATTGTTTTTAAGAAAAAGACATGTCATGTAAGTTGTCTAAAAATAAAAATGCAATTAAGTTTTTTTTTTACTTTTAGGGAAAACATATTTTTATTGGGGTATAATTCACATACAACAAAATTCACCATTTTTTTCACCATAAATAAATTTTTTTAAAAAGCCAATTGTTAAATTTTCAGGAATTTTGGGAACTATTTGACATCACATTGGTAACTTGAAATTGGCCATAGTAGGCATGTTTATTTCAAGGAAATTGGCAAACTACAATTCTGAACTGTCCATACCCTCAGAGAGAGTGAGCACACCACTGGCTCTCACAAATCTGTCACATTGATGGTGTTAGAATATGGTTCTAGCACTCAAGACTGTTCTGTGGCTTCAGTGAGATTATAAGTGAGAAAAGTGGTTTGGAAACTGTAAAATACCATACAAAGATAAGATATGCTATTATTACTGCAAAATGTACAGAACAAACAGAGCAAAAGTAATGAAGAAAGAGAAAACACTGTAATATCTGTGATGTTTTACATTAAATTGTATAACTAAAGTGTCCAGCTCTGTCCCCAAAGCTGTATAACTTCTTTGGTGTAACTTATGTGGCTAAGAGGAGAGAGCCCAAAAATGAAAATGCAATTTTATTTGGAGTAGCTCCCCTTAATATTCCACCTTGTATTTCAGCTTATCAAAGGTGAAACTCAAGTAATGGAAGAAAGTGAAACTAATTAGAAAATGTAGTACAATAAAGAGCTTGACTGGTCTTAAGGAGAGTCTTATTCAAGGTTGGCCCCTGAGAACACCTGAATAGTTTATGCTAAAGATGACAGGGTGTGGACAGCCATGTCTGTAGGGTTAGGGTGGGGAGTTGGCCTTACCAGAAAGACAAATCATATGATTCGGGGCCAAGTCTATGAGCCAGGTCTTTTCAATCCAACCTTCTAGAAAAGGGAGGGAGGCTGAGTTCAACCACATGGATATTGAGTCCACAAATCATGCCTATGTAATAAAATCCCCCATGAAGGTGGAGAGTGCTTTGCGATGAAGGTACTTCACTGTTCTGGAATGGTGATACAAGCTGACTCCACTTGGAGAAGACACGGAACATTATGTTTAATATGTTAAACATAACATACCAGAGCTCAACCTGTGCATCTCTTCTTTTCATGTCTTCTGATTAGTATACTTTTCACTATTAAAAGGCTATAATCTTAAGTATAGTGCTTTCAGTGAGTTCTGTGAGTTGTTCCAGGGAATCATTGAACCCAAGGGGTGGTTGAAACTGTGGAATTTGTAGCCAGTTGGTGAGATGTGCAGGTGACCTGGGCCCCCAAACTTGAGGCTGGTGTCTGAAGGCAAACTTGCAGAGGATTTCCCTTATCCTGTGGACTTTGGCCTAACTCCAGGCAGAGTCAGAATTGAAGTGAATTGTATTGCACTGCAAATCAAAGGTTATTGCAGTTATTTGCAGAGTGAATAAGTTCAGGGTATAACAAATTTGGTGATGGTGTTTTTTAGGGTGAGTTCAATATTTAACAACAGATATAATGTTAAAAATAAATGAACTTAATAGAAATGGACAAGACCATTTAGAAGCAAAGTAGTTTACCATTGTCCTGGCAAAATGTGCTGATATTTTCTTACTCATTTTCATCAATAATTAAATATTTAGTAAAAAAAGAAATCCTAATGCGCTGTTTGCAAATTTTATGTCGGTTATGAACTCTTTCATTGCTTCAGTTTTAAAATATTTAAGAAGTTCACCTCTTTGAAGATTTTTTATTTCTTTATTTAAGACATATTTTACTGTTTTTGAGTTCCACTTGTATTTTTTTTTTCTATCATGATCTAAACTTATCTTCATTCTGTCAGCAAAAGGATTAAAAAAGTAACTGTTCTGAAAATGTATTTCTCTTCTATAATTAAAATTATTAATGTCAAAAGACAATAATAAGCAAATTATAATTAATGATATCAAAACTTAAAATTACAACTATTTAGATAAATATAAAGTGAAAAAAAATTTAAACATAACATTTCCAATTTTAACCATTTTCCATTATACAATATATACATTACTGGGGCCCCAAAAGAAGAAGAGAGAAAGGGACAAAAGAAATGTGGGCTGGAAACTCCCCAAATTTAATGAAAGTCATGAATATACACTTTCATGAAGCACAACAAAATCCAAACAGGATAAACTCAAAGAGATCACACCCATACACATTATAATCAAACTGTGGAATGCCAAAGACAAAGATAGAATCTTGAAAGCTGTAAGAGAGAAGCAACATGTCACGTACAAAGGAGGCTCAATAAGATTAAATGTCAATTTATTATTAGAAACCAGGTAGGCAAGAAAGCAATGGTAGGGGACTTATTGAATGTGCTGAAAGAAAATAATTGCCAACTGAGAAATCTCTTATCTAGCAAAAGCTAGTTTTTAAATTTAATTTTTTGAAAATTTAATGAAATCTTATTTTTATAAAAACGAAACTGGGGGAGCAGATGTGGCTTAAGTGGTTGAGTGCCTGCTTCCCACATGGGAGGTCCCAGGTTCAGTTCCCGGTGCCTCCTAAAAACAAAACAAAAAAAACAAACAACAAGCAAACAAATGAAAAAACCAACTCAGGAGAGCTGATGTGGCTCAGTGGTTAAGCACTGGTTTCCTGCATACGAGGTCCCTGGTTCAATGCCCGGCCCTGGTA
>JAQZBX010101954.1:0-11209 GCA_029593785.1 Cabassous unicinctus
CTGGGCAATTCTCTGTGTCTGTTTCCTGCCCTCTCTTCTTATCCTTCTCCTGTCTTCACTGGGATTTGATCCTGGGAACCACCAATGTGGGAGAGAGGCATTCTGCCACCTGCACCACCTCAGTTCCTGGTGCTAATTCCCTTTTGAACAGAGTCAGCCTCAAGTTCAGAGCCTTTAGTTTATTTTAAAAATAAGTTTATCTTTAAAAAGGAAAACAACCTGCCTTGGTTTCCTAGGGCTGCCATAACCAATTTCCACAGAACAACAGAAATGCATCCTCTTTCAGTTCTGGAGGCCAGATGTCTAAAATCAAGGCACGCGCCCTCTAAGGCACGTGCCCTCTAAGGCTCTAGGGAGGGACCATTCCTTGCCTCTTCCAGCTTCTGGTGGCTCCTGGTCTTTCTCGGCTGTGGCTGCATCACTCCAAACCCTGCCTCAGTTCACTGGGCCTTCTCCTCTGTGTCTTCTCCCCTTTTCATAATGATGTTAGTCACTGGACACCCTAAATTTGGGATGACTTCATCTTTATCCTTGTGTTAGTCCAGGTTCTCTAGGGAAACAGAACTGACAGGAGATATCTGTAAATGTTATGAGAATTGTCTCATGTGACTGTGGGGATGCACAAGTCCAAATTCTTTAGGACAGGCTGTACGCCAGGAATGCTGATGAAGGTCCTCGGTGAATCCCCCAGGAGGAGCTGGCTGGCTTAAGTAGAGATGGAAAGTCTCCCTTCTGACTGCTGAACGCATGGTTTCTCCTTTGAAAGCCTTCAACTGATTGGATGAGACATCCTGCATTGATGAAGGCAATCTCCTAGTTGGTTGTAGATGTCATCAGTCATAGAGGCAATCGACTTACTGATGAGTTAAGTCCACAAAATGTCCTCACGGTAACAATCAGGCCAGTGCTTGCTTGACTGGACTGGACACCATCACCTGGCCAGTTGGTACATGAACTTAACCAGCACAATCCTTAACTAATTACATATGCAAAGACCCTATTTTCAAAGAAGGTCACATTCTGAGGTTGCTGGAGGACATGAATCTGGGGGGAACACTATTCAGCCCCCCCAGCCCAGCAAGGAAAAATGTCAAGTAGCTAACAACAGGGTTGGCAAATGGCAGAAATCATGGCACTTGGGAACCTTTGCCATAGGAAATGAGTCATTCCAAGATACTAAGGCTATGAGCATGATCCCTGGAGCTGGGGCCTGGGTTCAAATCCTGCCTTACCCATTTCACTTGAATTGTCTTAAGAAAGTGACTTAACTTCTCTGTGCCTCACTTTTCTCATGGAGAAAATGGGGCTGATGACAGTTGGCACCCCATGAGCTATTGTGAGGATTCCATGGGTCATTACATGTGAAGGGTTCTGAGCCAGTACTTGGCCCAGGACTCTTGCTTAATGAATGTCAGCTGTCTCTTTGGTCATTGTTCTATGGAAAGAAATGTGAATTAGGGATGGGAGTCAGGCCCATCAATGCTGAGGAGGTAGGAGAAGGTGGGCCTGACAGTGGTCCAGGGCTGGCTAAGAGAAGAGGCTCCTGTGGCCACAGAGAGAAGGTGGGTGGCCAATGGGGACTCCCATGAGGGGCTCTGCCCTACATATGCAGCGGGTGACAGGTGGGGGTACAGAACACGAGAGAGAGGGGCTGCCTTCCCTCCAGCCTCTCAGAGTCCCCTGGTTGGTAGGAATCCTGCCTACGGATGCTCCTGCATCCTCCCCAGGTCTGCTTCTTACCTCCCTGACTCCTGTCTCCCACTGTAGGTAAGGGTGTCCGAGAGTGGTTTGGTGTGATAGGGAAGGGTTTCATATGAAGCATTCAAACACACTCATAGGCCTCGTCAATCCTAAGCCAGCGACACGAATACCTGTGACCCAGACGAAAGCAAGCTGGCATTCTGCTTTCTCACTCCTGAGGAGGTAGCATGGGAGGTACCTGCTTCTACTGAAAAGCCACCAAGTTTCACTAGTTTTCAACCCCGTTTCTTATCCTGTCATTTTCTGCAATAATTATAGCTACCATCTGTAGGACACCTTTAAATGTGCCTGGGCTTTATGTGCCTGAGGTTAGCCTCACAACCACCATTTTACAGATGGGACAATCAAGGCCCCAGGTGTATGGGAGCTGGGATGAGAACCCTGTCTCTGATCAGATGGTGTTTGGCTTCCAGTGAGACATTCCCCTGCATGACAAATTCTCTGGGCTCAGTACTTTCCAAAGTACAGCAACACCTGAAGAAAAATATATTTTTTTCTGTAAGAAAGTTAGACAACACACAGGTTCAGTGATCCCAAGTTTACTGGTTGACCTGGTATTGCCAGTGATGATGCAGCTCTCATTTCATGTGAACCTTGGCTGTGTCTAGGTCCTTTGGTTGACAAGGAGTGGAATTTTTCATACCTGAGTATGGCTACTGCTCTATATTTTCACGGCAGCTTCTTGTGGTTACAGGCCACGGTCACAAAATCAAATAACGATGTGTGGTGAATTTCATATTTTGTTTCTGAGCCAGTTCAGTGAATTTCCTGGGTGGATATTCTCTCAATAGTAGAGAGTGAGCAAAACTTTCATCAAATCTGTGAAATGAGATTTAGCGGCTACTGCGAGGCAGGGTCAGAGGAATGTGCCAGGAGAGAAGCTGCCCATGGGCCTGTCTGTGAGGCCCTCACGGCCCTCCATACTCCTCTTTCTTGACATGTTCTCTCACCACCTCCATCTTTCATAAATGGCTTGCTGAGGAAGATATTAAATTCTCAAGATAGTGTACCAATGGAATGATGAGGGTCTTTTCTAGGTCTACCTTGAAACTATAGAACAACCCACACCCTGTCAGCACCTAGGCTTGGAGGAGAGAAGGGACTATATCTGTGAGATGCTTTGGGTTACTTGGGTTTTATCTGGGCTTCTGTTGAGGACCTGGGCCTGATGCTTCTTCTCCCTTTGGACACCTCATGGGTAGATTCACAGAGTCATAGGGAGTGGGCTCTGGGGAGACCCATGGTGATAGGAAAGCCCACTCCTGACTTATTTCTGGTGGGACCCTCTGAAAATGTTGGAGATGATGCATCTTTCCCCCTGCTGAAGGTACAGGGAGATGAAGGAGAAATAGAGTGGTCTCAGAAGTTGGCAAGTGCCCTGTCTTAGTGAGAAACCCTGGCGCAGGCTTTCATGCCCCTCTTTCCCTGATTTGCCTGTTGTGGAGTCCAGGTGGGGGTTGGGGGCCCCTCCCTTTGTTGGGAGACAACACCAGGCCTTGAGGGTGTTGACTGGGGTGGGGGTGGGGTTTACAAGGAGGAACGCTAACCCATCCTGGGCTTTGCAGAGTGGGTGGGACCCAAAGATGCCTGTCAGCCCCTGTGTCCTGGAAGATAGTGCTGGTATGACAGCCAGACTTGACAGATGAGCCTGGCTCTGCTTTTGGGGAGGGAAGATGCAGAGCATTGTTGTTCTCTCCCACCCCTTCCTGCCACACTCAGGATTTATTTTGATGGATTCAGTATCAGTATTGGGTGCTTCCATGGCCAGAGCTGTGTCACTGACATTGTCTCAGTTATGGGACGATTGAAGCAGAGCCTATGATAGTCACCCCCAGGGAGCACAAGTGTGGGTCAGGCTTCCTGCCATGCTGCACACCAGTTGGGCTGTTGGCAAAGTAAGGGGATAATTTTCCAGATTCTTCTTCATCATCAGATGCCCCTTAAGAGGACAGGCAGGACCCTGGCTGGAGACGTGGGGCTGTCAGTTCTGCTTCTACTCAGTAACCCCTGCTCCACCCTAAGCATGTCTGGGGCCTCAGAGAGAGTTGGCATATGGGTTTCCCTGGATCCTCCATCTCAGGAGGTCCCCAGAAGGCTTGAGAAGTTGGGACAGGTGGTTGTGGAGGCTCCTTCTCTCTGCCTCTCTCCCCTCTTCCTTGCTACCTCCGGCCTCAGGAAGCTGTCCAGGAGGAAGTGTGTGATGGGAGCTGGAATCTGTGCTTAAAGAGAGACCTGGAGATACAGAGGAACAGGGGGACTGACATGGGGCGGTGGGGGGTAGGGGAGGGATGCAGAGAGACAGGGAAGGAGATGGGGGAAGAAAGTGCAGGAGAAGGAGGAGAGACAGGGTAGTCCTCAGATGCTCTTGGTGACCAGCCAGGCATGAAGACTGTGTCCTTCTTCCACTGGTGACAATGGCACAGTCCCCTTGGGTGCTTCCCCAGAAGGCTGCCCTGGGCCTGTGTCAAACTCTGTGAATTGCGCTGGCTGACAGGGCTATCGTTTGTCCCATGCCCTTTGTTCTCCCCTCCCACAGGCTGGGGACTTGGGATCTGAATTTCCAGGGTCCCCTTGCCCACAGGGTTCCAGTCTGGAGTCGACAATGTGAGCAACTTGCAGGAAGCTGGGGAGGAGGTGGAGGCAGGCCTGTCGGCTCAGGCAGGCAGCAGGGTGAGGTTGTGCAGTAGCTTCCAGGCCTTCTCGGCTAAGCTCCAGCCACGATAAATGGTGGTGCTTCTCTGAGACTCCTGCCACTTCCTGATTTCCTGAAAGTTAGTGTTGGCTTTCCCTGATCTCTGCTCCCTGATCCTTTTCACAGGGTTTTGTCGATGCCAGTTCCTGCAATTAAATCCTTTCCTGCAACAGTTTGTTTTCTGACAGAGCTCTGACTGGTGTCACCTTTCACACAGTTTCACTTTATCGCCATGGTCTGCTGAGGCAGGTAGATTTATCCCAGCTTTCAGATGAGGAAATGTTTAACTCTTGCAAGTCAGGATTGGCGCCTCATTCTCGCTGATGCCAGAGCTCGGTTCTTGGTCCCGAGCCAGGAAGCAGGAGTGGCACTGCTTCTGGAGCACAGAGCCTCCTCAATGCCACCCACAGGCTCTCTGGGGCACAGCTCGTTCCAGTGGATGGATGGTAGCCTTTTCCAGCTCAGACGTGAGCAGCTCTTCGTGGAGTCTCCTTTAACTATGGCAGCCTTTCCCTTTCAGTGAGAAGAACATAAAGAGGAAAATAGCCATGGGTCGTTGGGTTGGTCAGTGGGGGTGGTCCTTCTCATTTGGTTTCTCAAAGGGCAGGACATTTTCATGCTCATGGGATGTATGAGTTGACGGCCAGCTGCATCTTCTTTGGCAAGGCTTAGTTCCAGACTTTGGGAATAAAGCAATAAACAAAACACTAAAATCTGCCCTGTTACAGCTTATATTCTAGTTGGGCAAATGGACATCTAGAAGATGAGTATGTTAGCTAGTGATACGTTTATTTAGTGAAAACTAACAGCCAGAATAATTATAGGAAATGAGCAAATCATGCATTCTCAATTTGTTTATTTCTTAAGAACAGCAGTGAACAAAGATGGCTTATCTTACTTCCCTGGCTGTCATCAGGAAATGGCTAGGAGGGAAAGATACTTCCAAATATTAACCATTAAAAAGTAGCTTTGCTGGCAGATAGATGAATAAATGAATACCAGTATATTTCTGTCTCACCTCTTCCTGAATGTTGTTGCCAGCTGTTTCCTCTGTTTTGTACTAAACTTAGATTCTGATGTTTGGGGGCAATGGGTATGTTTGAGGGCAATGGGTATGTTTATATCATCTTATTTGGTGTTGATTATAAATAGTTGCTGTTGGATTATATCTTGAGCATTGGATAAATTATTCCCAGTTGATGCTTAAGAGTGGCTATAAAGAGTCCCCTTCCTTCCCTATGGCCAGTCAGCTAACATTTTACCAGTGTTAAGCACTGGGAACACAAGGCCAAATTCATGTATTTGTGCACATCATATGTATATGTTCACATTGAAAGCTTGGCCCCAAAAAGTCTACAGTGAAGATAAATTTAAATATCCTGTTTGTTAACCTGGATGACAAATGTTTAATTTCTCTTTGCACTTGAAAATGTAGCTCTATTCATTTTAACAAGTTGGTTTCTCAAAAAGCTGCAAGTCTATGTGCCTTTGAAAGCCCACTAGGGTACTAAATAAGAAGAATCTGCTGGTGACAAGGAAACCAGTATTTCCTGCAGCTACAACTCAAAACACTGGCCACTGGAGTGATAGCATTATCTTTTGGGTACAGAAATGGCAGTTTGGTGTGTGGAAGTCTCTGAGAAGTTATGGAGATCTGAGAAAATGCTTTTGAAGAGTTCCTGAGTACCTGGAATGACAGGCTTACTCAGACAACATTTATTTTTCAATGATTTGAAGATCTAGGTTTGCTGACCATTTTTCCAAGGGTACAAGTCTGAAGATAATTGCTAATGTATTTAATGAAAAAGATTAAGTTTAAGAAATAATGGGCTATCTGGAAAGATGTGTAAAAATTGAGTAAGAATTATATAGGGATAAATGGAAAGTCTACTTTGAAATATAGTTCCATGTCATGGTCACACAACATTGTGAATGTACTTCATGCCACTGAATTTTATACTTTAAAATGGTTAAAATGGTAAGTTTTACATTACATGTATTTTACCATAAGAAAAACATAAAATAACATTCCATGACCATCATTTTGGGAAAGCCCTAACTTGAAAGTAACTGTCCTGTATACTAGGGGATGGGGGATTAGTGAATTTGAGCCATCTGTATTAGTTATTAAAAATTAACACACCAAGCACCAACTAGCAATGCATCTAGAAAAAGACCTTGACCAAAAGGGGGAAATGGTAAATATAAATGAGTTTTTATGGCTAAGAGATTTCAAAGGAGATCATTCCAGAGGTTACGCTTATGCAAGTCTCAGCAGAATCTCATTGACTGCCACAGTAAACAGTGCCTCAAATAGCGGGGTTTCTGAGGGCTCCAGAGATATTAAAAAACTATAAGCAGGGCAGACAGCTTAGGAATTTGGCACCCTGTCGTGGCCCTTCCTTTGGAATTTATGCTCCCCAGTGTAACAGAGTTAGACTCATGTATAGTTTCTCTACACATGGCTCTTCTGCCCCTTTTATTTGAACCCATAATTAGCACTATACTTGATAAATATATGTCCCAGAGACTTAAAGCTTTGGCCCATCCATGTGTCAGTTGAGCCCTGAATTTCAGCAGAGTTGCAACACCTACTCTCCAGTTCATTGGACTCACCCAGGACAACTAATAAGGAAATGATGATGGACAACGCCCATCCCAAGGAACAGAGACTGTCTGCAGCTGCAAAAAGATAGCTCCATCCATCTGTCACATGGGATTTAAGCCCCCTCTCAATTAGAAGCAGAGTGGGCATCACCATCCCCAAATCCTCAAGATTGGGGAATGAACAATGGGCTAAAGTAGACTTATTATTATTTTACTATAGACTTATTATTCTAGCAA
The DNA here is from genome assembly GCA_029593785.1 of Cabassous unicinctus. Classification (NCBI taxonomy): domain Eukaryota; kingdom Metazoa; phylum Chordata; class Mammalia; order Cingulata; family Chlamyphoridae; genus Cabassous; species Cabassous unicinctus. The sequence goes on from JAQZBX010101954.1 coordinate 7,298, forward strand.
TGGAAGAACTCTTATCATTGATGTAAAGGCAATGGTCACTAGAGGTTGTGAGGGATGGGAGAGGGAAGAATAGGTGTAATATGGGTGCAGTTTCAGGACATTGGGTTTGTCCTGCATGACATTGCAGTGATGGATACAGGCCATTGTATATTTTGTCATAACTTACAAAACTGTGTGGGACAAAATGTAAACTATAATGTAAACTGTAGTCCATGGTTAGTAGCAATGCTTCAATATGGGTTCATCAATTGCAACAAATGTACCACACTAATGCAAGATGTTGTTAATGTGGGAAAGTGTGGGAAGGAGAGGGAGTGGGGCATATGGGAATCCCTTATATTTTTAATGTAACATTTATGTAATCTAAAGCTTTTTTAAAAATAAAAAAATTATTTATTAAAAAAAAAAAAAAAAAAGAGTTGAGGTCAAGAGTCCAGGTAACCATATTCTGCTCTGGGCAGACACCACAAGGTGTGGGGTTCCATTTGGCAACCTGAGGTCCTTTAGGGTCTAGATGAGTGGTTGAGTTTGCCAAAGCAGCCAATGCAAAAATACCAGAAATGTATTGGCTTTTATAAAGGGGATTTATTAGGGTAAAAGCTTACAGTTCTGAGACTGTGAAAACGTCCAAATCAAGGCATCATCAAAGATGCTTTCTCACCAAAGATTGGCTGCTGGTCACATGTAGGACTTCTGCCGTGTGTCAAAGCAATATGGCGCTTCTTCTTGCTTTGGGCTTGCTCCATGGATTCCAGCCTCCAGCCTGTCTCTTAGCCTCTTAGGGTTTCTCTGTCTTCTTGCAGTCCTGTCTTTCACAAGGCAGAGTCAAAATAGTGGCTTCTTTCTCTGTGTTTCTGGTTTCAGTTCTCAGTTTATATAAGACTCCAGCAGCCGGCATAGACGTAACCTGGGTCACGCCTCACTGATGTAGTCCAATCAAAGGCCCTAAAGCCATCTAATCAAAAGTGATGTAAAAAAGGTTCCCTTAACGCAGGGGAACTTAACCATGGGTCCAAGGAATGATTTCAAGGGGTCCGTGAGCTTGAATTGAAAATTTAAAAAAATGTTATTCTTGTGAGGATGTGTTGATGTGGTTGTGATATATTTATTAAATAATACACAGTATAGTGTGGACTTAGTATGATTTCTATACTATGATTTTATACAAAATAGTATGATTTTGGTGTAGTGTGTCCTGAGTGCAGTGAATAAGTGCTGCAAAAGGGTTGGTAAGGATGGCAGAGATGGTTTTAGGATGCTGTGGGAAAACAAGAATTTCTAAATGTTTGCCAAAAATGACCGTTTGAACAGATGTTGAACCATGTTAGGTTATCAGGTACTGAAATTATGGGAAATTTGTAAAATGTAATTTTGAATAATCCTAAATTTTAATTTAAAGACATGCCAATGTTGAGTGTCATAAAACTATCTGCTGCTACATTATGAGAAGGGTTCTGTGGTTTTCATCTGACTGGCAAAGGGGTCCATGGAACAAAAAAGGCTAACAACCCCTGCCTTAACAGAATCTAATGCAATTAAAGGGTCCCTCACCCATAGGAATGGATTAGTTCAGAGAACATGATCTTTTCTAGGATTCACAAAACTTCAAACTGTGACAATGAGAGAAACCGGGAGAGGAAAGTCTTCAAAAAGGACATGAAGGGGTCTTCAGGACCTGAAAGGCTGTCATTGAATGACAGATTTGTTGGGCAGCTGCAAAGGGCTCAGCTAGGACCACAGGATGGAATTTGAAGAGCCTGCAATTTTAGTCCAATTTTTGGAAGACTGTTTTATTAAGAAAATGACAAAGACAGGGGGAACCTTGTGAGATGGTGGCTTCTCGCAGTGTGATGTTTAAGCAGACGCTGGATGGCTGTGGGGAAGGAATGTGGTAGTAATCTCCCAGAAATCCAGGAAGGCTGCACCAGTGATCTTCAAGGATCCTTTGATGTCAAGGTTTAGGGTGTTGGCAGAGCAAATAGGAAGCAGAGCGAGCCCAGATCAAATTCTTCATCAGAAATCTCTCCTCTGTTCATAGCAACAAGAGTGTGGTACCTACCAGGCCAGTGCCATCTCCCAGGTGCACATTCTCTCTCCAGACATCCCACCACACTGCAGGCTAGCTGCTGAGTCCACTGACAGTTGTCTGCTAGCGTGGCCCTTGTCTTCTGTGCCTGGGGATAAATTCACTCATTCCTTTCCCCTCTGCTGCCTTGCTCCTCCACCGCCCCCCCCCCACCCAAGCCAACTTTTCTGAAGAGCTTTCCCTGATCTCCATACCTTCAATACCTGTCTTAGTTTCCTAGGCTGCTTAAAGGAAATTACCATGAAATGGTTCAGCTTAAACAATGGGAATTCATTTACTTAGAATTTATTTGGTTAGAGTCTGGGAAAAATGTCCAAATCAAAGCATCATCATGCAATGCTTTCTTCCTGAAGACTGGCTGCTGGCAATGCTTGACTCCTCTGTCACATGGCAAGGCATATGGTGTTTGCTGGTCTCTCCCTCCTCTTCCTGCTTTTGTTGCTTTCAGCTTCTTGCTTCCGTTGCTTTTTCACTTTGAATGAATTTCATTCTCTTATAAAGGACTCCAGTAATAGGATTATGACCCATCCTGAATGAAGTGGGTCACACCTTAACTGAAGTGACTTCATCAAAAGGTCCCACTTACTTTACCAATTCACAAGAAAGGATTAGTTTTAAGAACATGTTTTTATGGGGGTACATACAGCTTCAAACCATGACAATGCCTTTCACTTATGTCCCTTCATTTTTCCCAGTCACAGCTGTGCTCCTGAAGAAGGACACATGCCCTGTTATTTCCCTTCTGCCTCCAACATACTCCAGTCACCTCCATGACACCTAGAAAATAGTCTTGAACATCATAGGAATCCATCAAAAGTGAGTTAGCTGATTTTAGTCATTTTAGAGAATGATCCCTCAAACACAGGTTTCTGGGACTTTTCTTTGATGGGAAAGATTATACCTACTGAGTGGCAGGGTTCTGGGTGACTCTTGCTTCTCATTAATTCTTGGAATAGTTATGCAAGGTAGATGGCACTTGCTGTTTTTCAGTTAATTAGGTGGAAGCCAAAAGTGGTGAGTTCCAATGCTTGGGTAGCTATATATATATCTATACATATATATATGTGTGTATAGATATATATAGTGTATGTATGTATGTGTATATTTACAGTATGTCTAACCCAGGTCTCTCTGCCTGGAAGGTCTATCCTCCCTCCTTCAAACTTCCAGCAGTGCCCTGAGGCTCAAGCCCTTTAAGCAATGACATGTTCTGACAAACTTTCCCAAAATGGAAGACTTAAGTGACTCCTCTGCCTCTTCAGCAGCTAATAGGCCATCCCAGTCTCCTTCCCTGGAGCCATGGGAATGTTTCTGGGCCTTGGATTCCTGTGGAGATCAGTGTTGGAAGCTGCAGGAATGCTTTCTTTCATCATCAACTTAGGTGAGGAGTGGGTGGGGTGCCACTGGGTGGTGCCTTTGTCTTTCTCATGGAAGCTGAGGAGCCACGCAGTAGAGGCCACACAGAGCCCCCTGGCCTGGGAGACCAGAACTAAAGGCACTGGAAACAGTCAGAATGGCTGTGGGAAACAAAGAGCCCTTGAGATTCCTCTTGCACTGGTTTCCAGGGCTGCTTCTGGCTGGTCTTGGTCTTCCTCTGGCGCCCTTTCCTTGAGGACCTTTTTTTTTTTAATGTAGTAGGATTTTAGTTAAGTCAAATATTGCTTTTTAAAAAATTTTTATTGTGAGTAAAAATCAAATTTTTCACAATACATACCAATATTTGTAAAATGATACATAAATACATATGCATATATGTGCATTTGTTTACATAAATGTTATTTGTTTTATATATATATATATATATATATATATATTTTTTTTTTTTT
>JAQZBX010101955.1:0-11209 GCA_029593785.1 Cabassous unicinctus
AAAAAAAAAAAAAAGAAGACATTGAGTGAGCACAAAGAAGAATTTAATCCTGAATTGAAAAGTAACCGAGCCCACAGGAATAAAAGCCCCAATAGGTGAGATCAAAAACACGTTAGAGGCATACAGCAGCAGACTCAATATGATAGAAGAAAGAAAAAGTGATACCAAATACAGAACAGCTGAAATTGAAGAGAGAAAAGAATAGAGAGAGTAAAGAATGGAAAAAATTGAGCAGGGGCACAGGGAGTTGACTGACAACAAAAAACGCAACAACATATGTGTCATGGTAGTTCCAGAAGAAGAAGAGAAGGGAAAGGGGGAAGAAAGAGGACTTGAGGAAATAATAGCTGAACAATTCCCAACTCTCATGAAAGAAATGAACTTAAATATCCCAGAAGTGCAGTGTACCCCAATCAGAATAAATTTGAATAGAACTACTCCAAGACACATAGTACTCAGAATGTCATATGTCAAAGATAAAGAGAAAATTCTGAGAGGAGCAAGGGAGAAGCAAACCATCACATACAAGGGATGCCCAGTAAGACTGAGTGCAGATTTCACATCAGAAACCATGGAGGAAAGAAGACAGTGGTATGATACAATTGTGATACTGAAAGAGAAAAACTGCCAGCCAAGAATTCTTTATCCAACAAAACTGTGCTTCAAATATTAAGGCGAGTATAAAATATTCACAAACAAGCAGAAACTAAGACAATTCATAAAAGAGAATCCACCTTTGCAGGAAATATTGAGGGAAACCTTAGAGCTTAGAAAAAAGACAGGAGAGAGAGGTTTGGAGAAGAGTACAGAAGAAAGAATAGCAGGAAGGATTACCAAAAGAGTAAAAAGACAGACAAAAATATGATATGACATATAAGAACCAAAGAATAAAATGGTTGAAATAAATAATGCATTTACAGTAATATCATTGGATGTGAATGGGATAAACTTTGCAATCAAAAGATACAGGCTGAGAGAACAGATAAAAGAAACATGAGCCATCCATATGCTGCTTACAAGAGATTCAGCTTAGACCCAAGGATACAAAAGGCCTGAAAGTGAAAGGTTGGAAAAAGATATCCATGCATATAGTAACTAAAAAATAAGCAGGAGTAGCTAAACTAATATTGGACAAAACAGACTTTAAATGCAAAAAAAAGTATAAGAGATACAGAAGGCCATTATATATTAATAAAAGAGAAAATCCACCAGGAAGATATAACAGTCATAAATATCTATGCACCTAACCAGGGTTTCCCAATATATGTGAGGCAAACTCTGGCAAAACTGAAGGGAGAAATAGACATTTCCACAATAATCGTTGGAGACTTCAACACATCACTCTCATCATTAGATAAAACAACTAGACAGAAGATCAACAAGGAAACTAAGAACTTGAACAATATGATAAATGAGTTAGTCCTAACAGACATATACAGAATGCTGCATCCAAACTCAGCGAGTTATACATTCTTCTTAAGTGCCCACAGATCTTTCTCCAGGATAGACCACATATTAGGGAACAATGCAGCTCTCAATAAATATAAAAAGATTGAAATTATACAAAGCACCTTTTCAGATCATAATGGAATGAAACTGGTAATCAATAAATACAGGAAATAGGTAAATTTGCAAATGTGTGAAGGCTAAACAACATTCTCCTAAATAATCAGTGGATCAAAGAAGAACTTGCAAATGAAATCAGTAAATATATTGAGACAAATGAAATCGAGAACACAACTTATCAAAACATATGGGATATAGCAAAGGCAGCCTTAAGAGGGAAAATTATAGCCTTAAATGCCTATATTAAAAAAGAAGAAAGCTAAACTCAAAGATTTAATGGAACAACTGGATAAACTAGAAAACGAACAGCAAACCAATTATAAAGTAAGCAGAAAGAAAGAAATAATAAAGATTAGAGCAGAAATAATTGAAAATGAGAACAAAAACAAAACAATAGAATAAATCAACAAAACCAAAAGGAACACTTATTCACTGTTGGTGGGAATGCAGAATGGTACAGCCACTGTGGAGGACTGTCTGGCAGTTCCTAAAGAAGTTGAATATAGACTTGCCACATGACCCTGCAATACCACTACTGGGTATATACCCAGAAGAACTGAGAGCAGTGACACGAACAGACATCTGCACACCGATGTTCATAGCAACGTTATTCACCATTGCCAAAAGTTGGAAACAACCCAGGTGTCCATCAACAGATGAATGGATAAACAAACTGTGGTCTAGTCACACGATGGAATATTATGCAGCTGTAAGAAGAAATGAAATTGTAGAGCATATGAAAACATGGATGACTCTGGAGGACATTATGTTGCACGAAGCAAGCCAGACACAAAAGGACAAATATTGTATGAATGCGCTACTATGAACCAAATATATTGTGTAACATATTGTTTGATTAAAAAAAAAATTTGTATGTATCCATTACATTTAATTGAGAAATGTATGTGTTCATTCATCTGTGTTTACTTTTTAGTTTTTAATTGTTTATATTTTCAATTATTGAATGTACAAAATAAAGTTAAAAAGAAAAAACAGGGAGCAGTTGTGGCTCAAGCAACTGAGCACCTGCCTCCCACATGGGAGGTGCCAGGTTCGGTTCCCAGTGCCTCCTAAATAAGACAAACAACGAGCAGACAATGAGCAGACATCAAGCAAAAACAGTGACCAAATGATGAGAGAGCCATCAGGGGCGGAGGGTGGGGGAAGCTTTAGGAAAAAAAGAAACAACAGAAATTATGGGAGTGAAAACCAGAGAAGTAGAGATTAAAAATACACTAGAATGCAAAATATTCTCACTGTCCTGATTTTGTGATAATCAGGGTAGGCTAAACATTCGCTATATTAGAAACCATGCATGTGTCCCCAGACCTAGTTTTTCTCCCTAGGTCTGGTTTTTAGAATGCTGGTGATAAACTAAAAAAACAAACAAAAACAAAACAAAAAAAACAACAACAACAATAGAATAAATCAACAAAACCAAAAGCTGGTTCTTTGAGAAGATCAAAAAAATTGACAAACCCTTAGCTAGACTAACAAAGAAAAAGAGACAATGCAAATAAATGCTATCAGAAATGAAAGGGGGAAAATTAATGACTGATCCCACAGAAAAAAAAGGATCATAAGGAGATATTATGAGAAACTATATGCCAACAAACTAGACAACCTAGATGAAATGGAAATTCCTGGAAATGCACAAACAACCTACACTGATGCTACAGGAATACAAGAACTTAAACCAATCACACTTAAAGTGATTGAATCAGTCATCAAAAATCTCCCAACTAGAAATGTCCAGGACCAGATGTCTTCACTGGTGAATTCTACCAAGCCTTTTGAGAAGAATTAACACCAATCTTGCTCAAACTCTTCCAGAAAATTGAAGAGGAAGGAAAATTACCCAACACATTTTTTGGAGCCAACATCACCCTAATACCAATGCCAGATAGACACTACAAAAAAAAATTACTGACCAACCTCTCTAATGAACATAGATACAAAAATTCTCAAAAAATACTTGCAAATCGAATCCAACAGCATATCAAAAGACTTATGCATCATGACCAAGTGGGATTTATTCCTGGTATGCAAGACTGGTTGAACATAAGAAAATCAATCACCATAATACACCACATTAACAAATTGAAGGAATAAAACCACATGATCATCTCAATCAATGCAGAAAAGGCATTCAACAAAATCTAGCATCCTTTCTTGATAAAAAGCACTTCAAAAGATAGGAATAGAAGGACAATTCCTCATATGATAAAAGACACGTATGAAAAACCCACAGCCAACATCGTACTCAATGGGGAAAGGTGGAAATCTTTCCAAGATCGAGAACAAGACAAGGATGCCCGCTGTCACCATTGTTATTCAACATTGTACTAGAAGTTATAGCTAGAGCAATTAGACAAGAAAAATTAAAGGCATCCCACTAGGAAAAAAAACCCACACTATTTGCAGATGACATGATCCTATATTTAGAAGATTCTGAAATGTCTACCACAAAGCTACTTGAGCTAATAAATGAGTCAGCAAAAGGGCATGATACAAGATCATCACACAAAAATCAGTAATGTTTTTGTACACTTGTACTGAACAATCTGACGAGGAAATCAGGAAAAAATTCCATTTACAATAGCAACAAAAAGACTCAAAACCTAGGAATCAACTTAACCAAAGAAGTACAGGATCTATATGCACAAAATTACAGAACAATGCTGAAAAAAATCAATGAAGACCTAAACAAATGGAAAGACATTCCATGTTCATGTATTGGAAGACTAAATATCGTGATGTTGTCAATCCTACCCAAACTGCTTTATAGATTCAATGCAATTCCAATCAAAATTCCAATAGCGGACTTTACAGAAATAGAAAAGGCAATTACCAAATTCATTTGGAAGGGAAAGTGTCCCTGAATAGCTGAAAGCATTCTAAAAAAAGAAGAGCAATGTGGGAGGAATTCCACTGCCTGGCCTGGAAACACATTACAAAGCTATACTGGTCAAAACAGCATGGTACTGGTGTAAAGACAGACACATTGATCAATATAGAATTGAAAGTCCAGAAATAAACCCTCACCTCTATGGCCAACTGTTTTTTGACAAACCTACCAAATCCTTGTTAATGGGACAAAACAGTCTCTTCAATAAATGTTGCTGGGAAAACTGGATATCTATAATCAAAAGAATGAACGAGGACCCCTATTTCACTCACTATACAAGAATCAACTCAAAATGGATCAAAGATCTAAATATAAAAGCCAGGACCATAAAACTACTAGAAGAAAATGTAGGGAAACATCTTAAGACCTTGTAGTAGGTGGTGGTTTCTTGGACCTTACACCCAAAACACATGCAACCAAAGAAAAAATAGATAAATGGGATCTCCTCAAAATTAAACACTTTTGCATTCACAGGACTTTGTCAAAAGTGAAAAAAGGCAACCTACACATTGCGGAAAAATATTTGGAAATCACATTTCCGATAAAGGTTTAATATCCATAATATATGAAGAGATGTTATAACTCAACAATAAAAGGACAAATGACCCGATTTAAAAATGGACAAAAGACTTGTATAGCCATTTGTCCAAAGAAGAAATACAAATGGTGAAAAATAAACATGAAAAAAAGTTCAACATCACTAATGATTAGGGAAATGCAAATCAAAACTACAATGTGGTATCATTTCACACCTATCAGAATGGCCACTATTAAAAAGACAGAACTACAAGCATTGGAGAGGATGTGGAGAGATAGGAACACTTCTTCACTGTTGGTGGGAATGCAGAATGGTACAGCCACTGTGGAGGACTGTCTGGCAGTTCCTAAAGAAGTTGAATACAGACTTGCCATGTGACCCTGCAATACCACTACTGGGTATATACCCAGAAGAACTGAGAGCAGTGACATGAACAGACATCTGCACACCGATGTTCATAGCAACGTTATTCACCATTGCCAAAAGTTGGAAACAACCCAGGTGTCCATCAACATATAAATGGGCAAACAAATTGTGGTCTATTCACACGATGGAATATTATGCAGCTGTAAGAAGAAATGAAGTCGTGAAGCACATGACAACATGGATGACCCTGGAGGACATTATGTTGAGCGAAGCAAGCCAGACACAAAAGCACAAGTACTGTATGAATGCGTTACTATGAACCAAATGTGTAACATATTGTTTGATTCCATTTTTATAAAATGTAAATATAAATCAATTTATAAGGATGAAAAAAAATGTCTGTTGCAAGAGCTTAAAAAAAGACAATGAAATTTATTTCACATTCTTTTTCATGCTAAGCCTCTGAAATCTGGACCGTGAGCACCTGAACTGTCAGCGCTCATTCGATGTTTGTTTTTTCCCCACTTAAAACATTCTATGCAATAATATGTAAATATATTTTCCTTTGTAGTACAGTACATCTAAATCCCGCATCCTGCATGGAAGGCGACCGCTCCGGTGACCACAGTTTGCAGGTACAGCTGCGTGAGCTGGGAACCTGCCTCAGCAGCTGAGCTCCAAGGCTGAGCAGTGGACGCAGAGCTGTGCGGGTGGGCGGGTCGATGTCCTACTTAACCAGGGGCTGCACAGTGTTGTCCGTAAAGGGAAATTGTTATTTTTCAGTTGTATTTATCAGGGTGGTCCTGAAACCCACGCTTTATTTTCTGAGTGTTTGTTCTTACGGCGTCTTTCTCCGTGGGGAGGCGGCTGTCCACCCAGTGCCTCGCGGCTTTCAGGGCCATCGGGGACCAGAGTTTCTTTTTCCTCCTGCCACATTCTTGCTAACGTGGTAGTGGGAGCCCTACAGGCCATCTCCTCACGCGGTGATTCCCTTCTTCATCCTGCGCCCCCCTCGCTCAGGGTCCAAATGTATCGACCATACCAGGATGAGACAAAGATAACACTGGAAGCAAAGGCAGACTCAGGTGTGGGAAGAGGTGGCTCAGTTCTGTCAGCTCAGCACCACTCAGCTCTCTGGGTCTGACGTTTTTAAGCTGCGTGTGCGGACTTGCTGTTCCCCATTTCTGCGTGTTGTGGATATCGGGTGCTGCTGTGACCTCACAGCTTGCCTCTGACAATCACCATCGTAAAGATCCTCCACCAGTTCACTTTTTCCACAAGGAAATGCTTGTGGTTCTTTGGTTTCATTGTGCTGTAAGTAAAATCATATCCCGTTTGTGCAAAGCCATGTGTAGTGCATTTCCTAAATTTTGTGAGCTCACTGTCCTTAGACACTGATATGGGATGCTATATTTAACTTATTTTTTCACCCTCCAATGATCTGATAAGGTTTTATTGTCTATTACCTAAATTCAAATAAATGTTAGAATAACAGTTTTAAAGTTTAAATTTAGAAATAGAAAACATATGCTAAGTTTTCAGTTTCTGGCTTCTCATACTTGACCTTGGGTTTATTTCCTAGGACCTTCCTTTGGTCAGCATTACGTCCTCTTGAAGTCTATCCTTTTGAACGGCTTGCATTTAATTTTTGAAAGGAAAAAAAAGTGGCTTTTTGTGTGTAGGATTATTTAAAGATTTGTGCTAATTGGACTGAGATCTGATGCTTAGATGGCATTGCCTCTCCTTGACCCCAAATTAAAATTTGCACCAAGAATACACAAATAAATGAAACTCTTCACTTAAAACATATGAGAATATGGTTTATAATGAACAGGCCAGAAAACTCTGTGCCTGGGCATGTCCTAAATATTTTATTACAGGTGTGGTCCACTAATTGACCTTTGTAAGGGCCCACATGTTAGACACACTGGAAAAATAAAAGCCATAAAAATCTTCAAGGTAAGAATTGATTTTTTAAATAATACAGCTGATTTAAGGTGAACTAGAAAATAAGGGTTTTCAGTCATATCTTTTTCATGGTCTGAACATCATAACAATTTAAAACACTTTATTCTTACTTGATTTTTACAGGGGCTTCTAAAAATAATATAATTTTTAGAATTTTGGTGAGTAGAAGACATATGTAGATAAATTGTTTATCACTTAACTTTAATGTACATGTTATAATTTCCTTTTCATGTGATATTTTAAGATATTGCTCTGCATACTATGGTTTTCTCGAATAGCCTTAATGTCTGCCTGTGAGAATAATGTACATAGAGAAAAGGAAAACCAAAAGAGGGTAAGTTGGCATGTTGGAGAAAGCACAGCCCTGGGAGCCACGCGTTGCTGGGGCCAGAGCCAACTTTCTGGGCCGTGGTCTCCTCCGGGGTGAAGTGGGGGCTGCTCTGGGCCCTGGACCGTCGGCTTCCGCCTCTGCCTGCTTGGCAGAGCCGTGCTCAAGAGCAGTCCCTCTTCCACTCTCTCTCCGCTCACTCCTAAAGCCACAGATTTACGTGATTTGCTCATTAATGCTATCATTTGGGCTGGGAAGGCTTAGCTAGAATCTTCAAGGTTCTTTCCAGCACAACAAAAAAGTCCTCTTTAGAAGTAAGCAGTGAAATACTTTCCTAGTGAAAATACTAGGAAAAAATTGGAAGGTTATGCACCAAAAGACGAATGGCAGTTACCTCTGAATTGTGGACTTACAGATGCTTTGTATTTCCTTCTGTTTTCTTATCTGGTTGTCTAAAAATGATTATGTATTATTTTTACTATAAAGAGGCATTTCAATAAATAAATAAAAGTAAGCAGTGTTGATGTGGTTGTAGAAACTTGTGTATATATTTAATAGCGGTTTTAACCAAATGTTTGATATGATTACTGAAATCTTGTTTGATGTGTAGAATTCCTCCACATATTGGGAGGGCAATCCGGAAATGGAAGCATTGCAGAGGATCTATGGGATATCCTTTCCTGATGACTTGGTGATGAAAACCTGAGGAAAGTTTGCAGGAAGCTCAGGAAGATGCGCCCCGTCTCGGTTTGCCGTGGCTGCCACGACAAGCCACATCGTTTGGCTCAGACAGGAGCTGGCTGTCTCACGGTTCAGAGTCACGCTTTCCCCGTCTGTCATGCTCTGGGCCCTGGTGGCTCTTCTGATGCGTCCAGAGTTCCGATGCTTTAGGAGGACTCCAGTCCTGTGGCTTGAGGCAACCCTGATTCAGTCTGGCCTCATCTAAACAGTATCTTCCTATTCGTAAACGAGTCTCATGTCTTCAGAAATCCTGTAGACAAATGGGTTCACACACTCAGGAATGTGGGTTAAGACTTGAGCACATCCTTATGGGACCACGATTCAATCTCCAACAGCCCCAAGTCCTGATCACTACTGAGATGGAACATTGGTTTGTCAGCTCATGCTACATCTCATAAAATGAAATTGTATTAAAAATTATCTTTCGGGGAGCGGATGTAGCTGAAGTGGTTGAGCACCTGCTTCCCATGTACAAGGTCCTGGGTTCAATCCCCGGTACCTCCTAAAAAAATCTTTATTCTCTCCTCCTACCTTCTAGTTTGCTTATAGTTGTAGACTGCTCTTGGATTCTTTCATGCTAATACCCCTAGAATGTCTTCTAAACTCTTTCCTTCCTATATCTTTTATTAGATTTTAAAAATAACCCTTGTGTTATTTTTATCATAACATCAAAATAAAGTTTTTTTATATTGTGCACACTTGATAGCATACCTGTATTTGGCAGGCAGAGCAGTGTGATAGAAAGACAGACAATGAGCCTGGAGGGCGGGTAGCGAGGGGCTCTCCTCTCAGCCCGGCCACTTGCCGGCACGTGAGTGCTGGGCTCCGGCAGGGCTGCCGTGAGGCCTGGGAGTGGTGGCCATGATGATGGCCGTTGTCACTGAAGCCCACCCCTGCACGGGGATCCGCTGGTCTTTCTGTCCTGTTGTTTCTCCATAAAAGCCATACTTCAAGTGTGCCAAGAAAGAAAGCAGCGAATAGCAGCAGGAAAAGTAGAAGCTACGCTCAACGCTAAGTAACACAAAAATGAAATGTAATTGTACATGTGATGTTACATGTAGTCAGGTAATAAGTGTTGAGGGGCCTTGGGATATAAATTATTAAACTATAGAAATGATAACTAGCTATGGTGTTTTATTCCTAGCATATCACATATGTGCAGCAAACATTAATCAATGACAGATGAAATTTTTTTTTTTTTTTAAGATTTCATTTATTTATTTATTTATTTATTTATTTATTTATCCCCCCTGCTGCTTGTGCTCGCTGTGTCCATTTGCTGTGTGTTTTTCTGTGTCTGCTTGTCTCGCTTTGTTGGGTCGTCCTGCTGCGTCAGCTCACCGCGCCGCGCAGGCTGGCTTGCCTTCACCAGGAGGCCCCGGGAATCGAACATATGATAAATGGGAGCCCTACCGATTGAGCCACATCCACTTCCCGACAGGTGAAATTTGAAATGCAATTATTGTTTTAATCTAGGAACAGGAAATTTTCTTTTTTCATGATCTGAGTCCTGGAAGCTTTTTTTTCTTCTCAGAGGAGCCTTCGCTTATGGATTTTATTCGAGTAAGTTAAGTTTTTTATTATCTTATTCTTATTCAACTTCATTTCACATTTTACTTATTTGTTCTCACAAGAAAATGGCCAGCATTTTCATTAATTTTATTTTAGTAATATTAATTAGAATTTTGTACCTAAAAGAGAATACTAGATTGTGCCATCTAATAAAACATTGAGATGCTTTCTATTTTCCCTTAATAAAATGAATTTTTGGATTTTATTAAATGTACTAACTATCCATAGAAGTTTCTAGAGCCTATACCATGCAAAGCTAAACAGTAGAACAAATGTGGAGCTCCCTGTGAAAGAGAAGAAAGGAGAAAGGGTCTTAAAATTACTTCTGTTAGAAGAGAAAGGCTTTTTGCCCAGATGTAGATGCTGTTCAGAGGCGGCCACGTGGACTCCTGGTCACGTTTCTTTTCTTGTACATGTTCGTCTTTCCTGGAACTAATAGCGACCTAAATTTTTCATTGATTCCATTTTCTACGTGCTCATCACTAACTCGTCCTCAGAGTCCCTGAAGGACATTCTGGTGACGCAGGTGGTCGGCCAGGGCCTTGTCCACACGGGGCCTCTAGCTGCTCGGCAGACCTGCTGCTAAGATTCCTGCCGGCTCCTGCTGCAGGGCTTCTTTCCCTCTCCATCCTGGCCTCTGGCTCCTCCTGGGCTCTGCCTCTGGTCTGCGTGGAGCCCTTTCTCAGGGACCCCCTGAGGCCGCTCTCCCTCCCTCCCCGCTGCTCTGCGCTGCGCCTCCCAGAGCGTTGGTCAGTGCGGGGCAGTGGTAGGAGAGCAGGCGGCAGAGGGCTGAGTCCCGCAGAATCCCCGAGGATGGCCGGGGACGTCTTCAGGTCCTGCTTGGCGGTGCCGCTCTTGCTGGAAAATCAGCACAGCTCCCGGCACCTGGAATGACAGGAGAACGTGGAGGAGAAGCAGCAGCTTTCTCGGTGGCCTTACAGGAACCTCTTATCTTTATTGGTGCAGGACAGAGGCGGCTGGTGAGTAGGCCCAAGGCTGACAGTGTGGGCTGCAGAATTACAATGCCATTTAAATATACAATCCCAGAGGCCTCTGATGCTAAGGGAAGGGCACAGGTTGGGAAGGACGGCCCCTGAGGCTCGGGGCTTGGAATGGTAATATTCGCCACATGAGGTCAAGAATTTTGAGCTCCCAGGCACCCTTGTGTGAAAGAATTGGCCTTTACCTGCACAAAGGGAACTTCACCTGTTTTGTTTTTTTT
>JAQZBX010101956.1:0-11160 GCA_029593785.1 Cabassous unicinctus
CCCTGAGGCGCTCACAGACATGGGGGGGGTGGGGGGGCTGATACCTGCCCAGGAGGCCAGACCCTCCCCAGCTTTAGAGCTGATGACCTTGGGGCAGGACTGAAAAGCCGCCCTCCCCCATTTGTCTTCGGCTCAAGCCCTGCCCAGGACCCCCAATTCAGCGCACAAACTCTCTGAAGGAATCCCTGCCTCCACTGTCCCCTGCAAACCCTTCCAAAAGAGGGAGGGTCTTCCCTTCTGTTTCCTTATGACTCAGTCCCCTTGAGCCGGCACTGTTCTGAGACTCGCCACCAGGGGCCGGCTCCCGTCCTCTGCCCCAAGCGGAGACGGTGGTGCAAGATGCCCGGAGTCGTACTGAGGGGAGGAACTTCTCCGCACGGGGGCCTGCAGCCCACCTGGCTTATGGAAAATCCGGGAAAGGAATGAGAAAACTCAAACAGCAGCAAAACCCACCCAGCATTAGCCATTATCTAAGCCTAAGAATTGCAGTTAAGGCGGAGAGGAATGTCTGGGATGTTTTAACACCAGTCAACGTATCATTTTGGAAAATGAAAAGCGGGATTCTGAAGCCACAGGTACAACCCCCCACCCCCCAACACTGGGTACAACAATGGTTTTCTTAAATAGTCTTTTGAGCGTCCTGCTTCTCAGCCTCTGCTTCCTTTTTTTTTTTGAGACCCAGGACCTTCCTATGCTGCAAGCACAATGGCAGTCCCAGTCCTGGGATGCCGTGCTTAGGGTCCCCCCAGAAATGTCCAGGAGAATCAGGGGGCCAAGTGGAGCCCACGCTCCATGCCCTCCCCGCCACCTCCTCCAGCCCACCTGCAGGCTGCCCTCACCTTGACCCGACTCAGGGCCACACCTGGGAACCAAGTCAGCCCACCTTGATTCTCCACCCTCACACTATGCAATTGGTTGCACAGACCCCTACCCCATCTCCACGCATGGACACACTCCCCAGGGCTTATGCAAACCCTCAAGGGCGCCCCATGCCTATTCCCCACTCATGCACACTCAGTTTGCCCCCAAAAGGCTGGCTATACAGCCCTCCCCCGGTGCCCAGCCTGGGGCAACCTGCCCACAGGTAACTCAGGAGCTCAGAGAAGTCCAGGTACCCCCGCTCCTCCTCCACCCTAGAGCCAAGACATCTATTGTCCCTGCTTCAATAAATGTTTTCCCTTTTTCTTTTGTCAATACCACTTCCTCTCTCCTATAGGGATGATAAAAGAAAAAAAACCATGCAATTTAGGATTTCACAGCTTTATCGGGTGATTCATGAATGGAGGAGGAGTATCCCATTCAGAAAGGAGAGACGAGAAGCTCACAGAGGGCCAGGCAGAAGCGGGCGAGGAAAGGTTCTGACTGGCTGACACGGAGTTTCCATTCTGCTTGCTGTGGGGGCACCTGCAAAGTGGGGACTAGGTGTTTACTTAGGAATGAGGAAGCTAGCGGGCGGCAGCTGATTGGCTGCATTTGAATTAGGTTTTCTGGGCAAGCCGGGCATTTCCAGGAAACCAAAAGCAGCTTAGGTTTTGGGTTTTGCTGACTTGGGGCTCCCAAGGGCGCCTCCTATATTTTACTTATCAGGCGACTCACCTTCGCAGGGGCCGCCGCCTCTACTCCAGAGCTATCAGGAGCAGATAATATCTGTGTGACACCTACTGGGCACTAAATGTCAGTGCAGCGACAAATTTATGGCTTTGCATGGTTTCCTGCCAGTTCCTGCAGCTGAAGCTGCTAAGAGCACTTGCTGGTGGAAGGTGAAGGGCGTTTGCAAAGACACGTGCCCCCGAGACCCGAGCGCGCGTGCAAAGCGCGGCTGCTGGGCGTGCGAGGCGTGGGGGTGAGCGCACGCAGGGCCGGCTGTGTGTCTCAGTGTCCCTCATGGGGACTTGTCTTGTTCAGCGTGTGTGTGTGTGTGTCTGTGCCTGTGCAGGGGTGTGTGGCGGTGGGTCTCGTCGCCGACGCTGGATCTACGCACACGCCACAGGGGCCACGTGTGTGTCTGTCACTAAAGGGGTGGCTTTGTGGGGACGGCAGCGTGAGGGCTCGAGTTTACCTGAGGGTGTGCGTTTTCAGGTGTGACGTGCGGGAGGCTGTTATCATCCGAGTCTTTCCGTGTCCTCGTGGAGGCGCTTTCCCCAGGCGGGAACGCTCTTCTCAAGCACGTCTGCACCAGACAAGGGACAGGGGACTCCGTCTAGGGGTGCGCAGTCCTGCAACTCCCAGGCCTTTTCATGGTCTCACCTAAAGAGGGAACCACGTGTCTCACCTAAGCACACGCGGATGCACGGGTACACGCCACAGGCTCACACACACAGCCCCGTGACATCTCAGGCACACAGGAAAACAAAACTCTACACCCTAAGGGGAAAATGTCCACGGCAGGCAGGACACTGGGACAAGACTGCTCTGCTCCCTTCTCCTGGGCACGGCGCAGCCATGGTCCAGGGCCTGGACAATGGCCTGAGCACGCCGTGGCGGCGAGTCTTCCACCTGCCTTGTCTTCCTTCTGGTCCGGGGCCTGGACGATGGCTGGAGCGTGCCATCACAGCGAGTCGTCCACCTGCCTTGACTTCCTTCTGGTCCTGGGCTGCAGGTGCCACGAGCCCTCGTGAAGATCTGCCCCAAACTCCTGGTCCTGAAACTGGTGTTAGTGGCGATGGTGGTGGCTTGTTTTGAGTCCCTGGGGTGTGCTGGCCACTGTGCTGGGCGTTTTACGTGGACGCCCCACTTAGTCTTGGCAACAACGGCAGGAAGCCTACATCACTCTTGCAGAGACACAGGTAATATAACTTGCCCAGGGTTCCTTGTGCCCCCACCCTGCCCCCATTTGGTTCTTCCTTCCTCTTCAGTAAAGGCCTTTAGCTGGGTGGATGGCTACCTGTATACAGTTGGCATGCTCTGTCCTTCCTTGGACATCTTGTCACGTTCAGACCAGGGGGCTGCTGGTGAGACGCGTGCCGCTTTGCAGGGAGTGTTCCCTTCACCAGATCAGCTGTGCCCACTCCTGGTCCTTTCCCTCTTCCCGTCAGCTGGGAGATGAGAAGAGCTGGCGTGTCCCCATGACCTGCAGAAGCCAGCATGCATCAGGGATGCAGAGCTGCCTCCACCAGAGATTCCTTCCATCCAGAATGGAACACGAGAGAGAAGTAATCCTCTAGCAAGGCTCAGCCATGATGTGTCTGGTCCCTGGGTACAGCACTGTAGACTGTTCTCTAATTAATACAAGAATGAGTACCAGAAATGGGAAATGCCGTAATTAAACCCCAAAATGCAGGATTGGCTCAGCAGTCAGGCCGCAGGCCGCGAGGACCTGGTCTCGCGAGGTGGAGGCTGTACCCGCGCGCACAGTGACAAAGCGCCTGGGACGCTGCTGAGAGCCCAAACGCACTTGAGAAGAACTGGTTGGAAGGAGTCAGAAAAGCAGAACAGGCCATCTTCCTCTGGCTGATTCTGGCAAAGTCTAACGAGAGGGGGAGAAACTCAACCAGGCCAGCAGCTTGAGAAAGACGCAGCTCTGCTGGGCAAGGGCATCTCTCCGGCGACCCAAGTACTAAATTAACCGAATGTATGGAAATTTGGGGCGTTGTTGGCTTGAAAAGTCAATTGCTCTTGAATCACAAACAACGGAATATGAGACTGAGCCCCGAGCATTTCCTGGCCAGTCAGTGGAAGCAGACCAGTGGGTGAAGTTCAGGCGGAGGCTGTCTCCCCACCCACGTCTCGTTTCCGATGATCTCAAAGGAGCCGTCGTTCAGAAGGGACGGAGACGAGTCAAGTGTGGTCCACAAATGGAAAAGGACACTCGGGCCTAAGAATCATGTGCAAAGAAGAACTTTGCCTGTGATTGCTTGGAAAAGGATCAGAATAGAAGCAAAAAAGACTGGAAACCTATAAGAGTCTGAGACAGCTGGTTTGCCAAGTAAAATACAACCTTTAACCACAAAAGCTGTTTAATCCAGAAAGTAAGACCAAGCGCCCCCAAACTTCAGCCCTCCAAGAGGACATACTCCACCATGCCTACCTCAGATGAACCCGGGAAGAAACCCAGGGGACAAAGACAGAGGCCACGAAGGACTACGGACAAGGTGCTGCCTCTGAAAGCAGGACCTGAGTCTAACCAGGAAACATGCCGACTAAGCGCCTTCAGATCCTTGTCCAGCAGATGCAAATACAAATTTGTGAGATCTGAAACTCAGAAAATTTTAGGACTCTCTTGAAAAACACTGTAGCCATTGGGCAGTTTGATGTAATTATGAATTCCAAAAATAGATATTGGATTATGCTTGTAAACTGATCTGTTCATCTGGGCATGATTAAGTTATGATTAGGGTGTTAACTGGGCCACGTCAGTAGGGCGCTGAGCCCCACCCCTTGGTGGGTGAGGAATCAAATATAAAAGGCATGACAAAGGACAGAGGGAGCAGTTTTGATGTTGGAGTCTTGAGCTGGAGGCTCGGGTAGTCCGAGAGCTTGGCCATGAGGAAGGAGAGAAGGTCCCGGGATAGAGACAAGCCATTCACCTGAGAGTCTACAGCTGACCTTGTGGAGGAAACAGAGGCGCTAAACCCGGAGAGAAAGGCAGCCCCAGGAAGAGAGGAACCCAAGAAGCCTGAACCCTGGCAAACGTCGGCAGCTGTCTTCCTCCAACAAGTGGCAATGGACTTTGGTGAGAGAAGAAACTTAGGCTTTATGGCCTGGTAACTGTGGACTTCTACCCCAAATAAATACCCTTTATAAAGACCAACCAAATTCTGGTATTTTACATCAGCATCCCTTTGGCTGACTAATACAAACACAAAATACAAAAATAAAAAAATTATATTCTTGAGTGAATATTTATTTAGAATGAGAAAAAAAAACTTGCAACTCGTCTCAGATCTTAGAAAGCTGACAGATATAACTGTTTTCTTTGAGTTTACCTTGTTGGCGTCCATTACGTAATGGAAATAGGACCTTTGAAGATGCTATTATTAAGCTGTGGACTCATTTGTGAATAGACTCTTTGAAGAGCTTGTTTAGATGAGGCTAAGGTAAATTAGGGTGGGTTTCCACCCACTTGACAGAGTCTTGGGAGCAAGGAAGCTGGACCCAGAAGTAGACGTCAGGAATCAGCAGAAACGAGAGGAGCAGATCCAAGGAGAGCGAGGTCGCCACATGATGAAGGAGTGTCAGAAAGCCACAGAATCCAGAAGAAAGCACGCCCTGCCACTGCACTGATGCTGGACTTCCTGCCTCCAAGATCATGAGACAGTAAATTCCTGTGGTTTAAGCCAACCCCCTGTGTGGCATTTGTCATAGCAACCCTAGGAACGAAGATGACATCCTGTGTTTGGAAGAATTTACTGCAGGCTAACTTTAGCTCTGTATATTTCAGACACACATGGTTCCAGTGCCGGACACCAAAATCTCACTCGTACCAGCATATGACCACTGTCCCCGAATCTTCAGGCCACAGAGCCTGATAAGTCTGCACACTGGGCAGTAGGAGGATTCCTAGCAGCCATCTCTCCACCAGGCAACTAACAATGCTCCATACACAAAAACATGCCCTACTAGTCCTCAGTGCATCTCCAACTCAACTTCCCCTTAGCCAGATTCCAGTGACCACTCCAATGCTCCTGGGCAGGAGGGGAAGTATGGTGGGAGTGGAAAGAAACAGAGGCTCAACAATTGTATAAAATGTCTTCTGCAAATGACATCCATGAGTTACTTAAGTAAGAAAAATAAGAAGAGTTAGAAAATATTGGGGGAGCAGTCAAGATGATTTGGGGCCTGATCTCAGGTGATGTGAACTCTCAGAGGTGGCATGGGGATGGAAAGGGAATGCAATTTTGCATCAGGAGATGTAGACTGGAGCCCCACCTTGTCAATGACTCTCAGGAGACCTGGGCCAGTTAGGTCCCTCCTGGTCTCTGAGCCCTGGTGAGTAAAACAAGGCAATAAGATCATCAGCTCTGCTTGTCATGAGAAACAGAACGCAGAATGTTACAGAAAGTGCTTTGTAAGCCATGCTGAGCTCTAGGAATTGGCATGTTTGGGGGGAAAGGTGGAAAACAGCCTGTAGAGAGCCAACTGCATCCAGTACAGATCAACTGGGAGTACAGCCTTGATTCCAAGAGGCTGAACCTCATTACTCATTCACTCAGAAATGCATCCTGAACACCTGCTACCTGTCGGTGCCACAGCCTGCATTAGGGAGGTGAAGATGCTGATGAAGCTCCTGCTTCCATGACCTTGTATTTCAGTCATGGAAGTGAACACAGAGATGGATGAGACCAGGTTGATCAGCCCTTCACTGCTTAACAGCCACGGCCTTGAGTCCACAGCACCCGGTCTTGAGTGATGACAAATGCTCACTCCAGCAACCATCGATTCCTAAGACACCCCATGGGACAGGCCCTGTGCTACATGCTCTGGGGATTCACAAGCAGAACAGGGGACAGCAGTTGCCACTCTGGTTGTACCCGTCCTGATGCTCAAGTCAAGCTCCTTGTAGTTGTGGTGGTTGGGGTTGGTCTGGTGGTGGTGAAGGTGGCAGGGATGCTGGTGTCCTGGTTGGAATGGGGGCTGCTGCAGCTGTGGTTTGGTTGGTTGATGACATTGTGGTTGTTGTGGTTGTGATGGTGTAGCCATGGCGGTTGATGGGTGGTTGGGCTGTCACTGACGCTGGGCTGTCACTGGGGATGAGCTGTCACTGGTGCTGGGCTGCGCTGGCTGCTATGAACACAGCCGTGGCTGCTGCAGT
Organism: Cabassous unicinctus; assembly: GCA_029593785.1. Taxonomy (NCBI): domain Eukaryota; kingdom Metazoa; phylum Chordata; class Mammalia; order Cingulata; family Chlamyphoridae; genus Cabassous; species Cabassous unicinctus. The sequence goes on from JAQZBX010101956.1 coordinate 6,752, forward strand.
TGTGGCTGCCGCTGTTGGGTTCTGACTCACCTTGTTTCCAATGCATGCACTGTAGCCCCTTTTCCTACATGACCATGTTTACTTATTTTAATTATGAATAGAGGGGTTAATTGAAGCACGGAACTTTTGGCAAACCCCAGAGCATCCATTTTCAAATCCTCTGTCCTTGCCATGCATTATAGCCTCTACTTACAGACAGGCCCAGCCTTCAATCTTTGTGACAATATTCTGATCCCAGCAAATTTAAATAATTCTGCCAGTAAAAATTCCAAGAGATGCTATCAAACATTTTATGAGTCTGAATATATAACGCCAACCAATCGTGTCTAATCATCTTTTTTTAAAATCCTATTGGAAGTAAAAAAGCAATAAAGAATGTCTGGCATGATTTGTTGTGGTGAGTCCCCTCTTATTATTGTTCAGGATTCCTGAGTCTTCCAAAGGGCAAGGCACGTTCATTTCTTCTAATTTTCCCATTATGTTGTTTACTTGGAAATACCCTGCTGAGTGACAGCCAAGGGCAGTTCTGCTCAACTTTGTATGCAGGCAGGGCGCTTTCCCATGACGGCTTGGTTGACCAGCTAGCTGTGCTCTTGGGAGACTTGGCATCTTGGCCTTGAGAAAACAGCGGTACAAACTTGGGCTGGGGCATTAACACTGAGCCTCAGTTTCTTCACCAGCACCTGGGGATCATAGTGCCAATCCGCAGAGCTGTTGTGCTGCTTAGACGGGGCCAGGATTTAAAGCCCCTAAAGCAGTGCCTGGCACATGCCAGCAGCTCGTTACATGGGGAGACACCCTCCCCTATAACAGAACCGAGCAGTCCCTTCTCCAAGTGCATTTGCCGATAGACCTGCTTACCCCCTGTGGTGGCTCAGACCATGCACTCCAGGAAAGCATGCTTTTAATCTTAGTCCATTCCTGTGCGTGAGAATCCCTGTGAACAGGGCCTTCTGATGAAGTTGCTTGAGTTAAGGCGTGGCCCAGCTGACTCAGGATGGGGTTTAACCCCTTACCGAAGGCCTTAAAGGGAAAGTCACACAGAGAGAGAGAGCCAGAGCAAAGAGCCAGAAACTGAAAGTCAACAGAACCCAGAGAAGGAAGAAGCCAGGAGAGGCCACCACGTGCAGTGCCATGTGATAGAAAAGCTGAGGGCCAAGGATTGCCGGCAGCCAGCCCCAGTCTCCGATGGGAGAAAGCATTGCCTCGATGGAGCCTTGATCTGGGCTTCTCCCAGCCTCAGATCACTGAGCCAACCCATTGCATGGCATTTGCTTCAGCAATGAGAAAATTAACACCCCCCCCACCCCACAGTCCGTCTTCCCTAGGAGCTGCCAGCCAAGCTGGCATCCTTTCGATACACGGACATCTCCGTCCTCCCTCGTTGTTACGGGGTTCTCTTCCTTCATCCCCAGGGCCTTCTGTGCACAGGCACTGATGCAAACTGGAAAGAGAGTAACAACAAGACAGTCCTGGACCCACAGAAGCCCGTCTTCTGGCAGGGAACTAGGGGAGAAGCAGGACTGACATCAACATTTGCAGGGCCCAGCGCAGAAGGAAAATGAGAGGTCCCTTGTTCATCAATTGTCAAGAATTTCAAACCATTGACATCGGGGGTTGGACCAAGCATGGGGCCTTGATGGTGGGGGCTGCACACCCATGAAGCCATCCCTGTCCCCCAGGCCACATGTTAGGCCCTACAGGTGCTTTATCTTATATCAATTCCTTAAGATCCCTGAAGGGTATTTTCATCCCTCATTCATAGGGAAGAAAACTGAGGGTTTGAAAACTTGAAAGGGTTCCCAAGGACACCAAGCCAGATTAGGAAAGCAGATCTACTCGCCTCTAAATTCCACAGTCTGCTGACTCTGCTGGGAATTTGATTCTCCACAGTACACAGCCTGGCTTTTCTGGGATGCTGTGAGGAGCCCTGCTGAAAAGCAGAGGGGCAGTGAGCACCCCTTTATTCCTCCCACTGTAGTGCAGAGGGCAGTGAGCACCCCTCTATTCCCCCCATTGCAGTGCCAGGGGCAGTGAGTGCCCCTCTATTCCTCCCACTGCATAGCAGGGGCCAGTGAGCACCCCTTACTATGCCCACTGTAATGCAAAGGGCAGTGAGCACCCCTTTATTCCTCCCACTGCAATGCAGGGGGCAGTGGGCACCCCTTTATTCCTCCCACTGCAGTGCAGAGGGCAGTGAGCACCCCTCTACCGCTCCAGGGCCTGGACTTTCCCTCATGGTTGAGAACAGTCTCTAGACCCGGAGTTCGAGTTGTCCCTGCCGCCTTCCAGCTGTGTGATGCTGGCCCAGGTATTTAGCAAACTCTGGGCCTTAATTTCCCACCTAGAAAACAGAAACTTGCAGCTCATAAGGTTGTTGAGAGAACTGAATGGATTGATGTAGGGAAGGCGTTTGGATTGTGCCTGACATGTAGCAGTTCCTGCCCTAGTGTTTGCTGTGTAATAATGGCTGTCATGGGCCTGTGAAGAGACACGGGCTGCGTTCCAGAGAGGGGATGGAGGTGGCTCCTCGGATCGTTCCAATGGGAAGCATCAGGAGGTGGGAGAGAGTGCTGCCATCGTTTAATGTCTGCCAGGGCACATAGAAGGCAACGGGGAGCTGGCTTAGCCCAGCTCCTTCCAGAGGAAGCCAGCACACAAGCGCAGGCCTCGAAGTTCATCCCTCACCGCTGGACCCCGGAGGCCCAGCGACAGAGGCAGGCGCTGCACTCCTCCCTCCTCAGCCGCACTCAGCATCGGGAATCCTGCTTTAGCCCAATGCCATGTCTACAAAACCTTTATGCATTTGGGGGAAGATGTGAAAGAGTAACTGTCATAAAACTGATTTCCATTCCACACCAACTCTCTGGATTCTTCAGGAAGTTTCTGGCATCATACAGAGCTGTGCTGTCCAATGCAGTAGCTGCCAGTGGGTGTGGCTAATAAGCCCTTGAAATGAGGCTACCCCGAAATGAGAGGTGCCAGATCTCACAAGCTTAATGTGGAAACAACATGCATCATATCTCTGACTTTTTATGCTGTGATTACATGGTCATGTGATATTATTTGGTATATATTGTATTAAAGAAATTATATTACTATAAATAATGTCACATGTTTCTTTTTACCCTTACAATGTGGTTACTTGAAAATATAAAATGACATACATTATGCATTTGTGATTCTGCTGGACAGCGCTCTCCCAGAGCATACAAGGAAGACTGCACGGAACTCCAGGGAACAGCAGAGACCTGTCCACAGCACACATTCAGGAAGTCGGGGCACCTGCTCTCACTGGCACACTGTAAAACCAAGGCAAGCTCTACTCCAGCCATATTTGCCTGGACTGAGAGACAGCTTTCCAGAATGAAGGCTGGTCTTCTAGTTTGCTAGAGCTGCTCAAAGTAGATGCCATAAAATGGTTTGCTTTTAACAATGGGCATGTATTAGTTTATGAGCTTACAGTTTCGAGGCTGAGAAGAATGTCCAAATCGAGGCATCGTCAAGGCGACGCTTTCTTCCTGAAGCCCGGCTGCCGGTGGTCCTGGGCTCCTCTGTCACATGGCAGGCACATGGCAGCATCTGCTGGTCTCTCCCTTCTCTTCTGGGTTTTGCTGCTTTCAGCTTCTTGGTTCCACGGCTTTCCTCTCCTTCTGTCTGAATTTCGTTCTCTTAGAAAGGGCTCCAGGAAGAGGATCGAGACCCTCCCTGACTGAGGTGGGTCACATCTTAGCTCAAGCTCCTACTTACCAAAAGGTCCTGCGTACAATGGGTCCACACCCACAGGGATGCATTAACTTTAAGAACCTATTTTACTGGCCTCCATCCGGCTTCAGCCCAGCTGGCACGTGCGGGCTGGCCAAGAGGAAAGAGGACAGGAATGCTCCTTAAAAGGGGGTGTGTGTCTCCAGCCTAGGGGCCTCCTGGCTGCTAGATGGGGAAGAATGACCCACTCCATCCTCTCTTGAGGGAGGGCTCAAAGCCCAGCTTTGGCCAAGGTTTCCTCCAGTGCCTCCTTCAGGCTTTGTCCTGATGGTCCCTCCCAGGGAGCTCCTCTTGAGACCCTCTCTAAGCCAGTGACCTGCCCCGTCAGCACCCTCAGCTCCTTCACTGCTTCAATTTCTCCACGGCACATTTCACTGTGGAACATACCTTGTTAATACCCTTTACCTGCTTTGACAGTCTTGGAAGCATGCTGGGATAAAGCTTTGGTCAGCTTCTGTTCTTGAGTAGTGATCATAAGCTCCCTATCACTCTGCAACAGACCTTTAAAACTGAATGAGAAATAATCTTTGTTTTGTTAAGCCACTGAGATTTGGGGGCTGCTTGTTATAGCAACATAACCTAATCTATCCTGGCTGATGCAAGTAGAATGGAAGGAAAGAAGACAGGGGACAAGGAATGAAAGA
>JAQZBX010101957.1:0-11209 GCA_029593785.1 Cabassous unicinctus
CCCTGAGTTAGTTTTTCCATTTGTTTTGCTTGTCATTTGTTTTTGCTTTTTTTAGGAGGCACTGGGCACTGAACCTGGGACCTCCCATGTGGAGGCTGGCACTCAACTGCTTGAGTAATATCCGCTCCCCCAGCAAAAATTTTATATTGCACATGTACAGAGAGAGATGAAGCAAATATATCAAGTGTTAACAATTTTTAATCTAGATGGTGAGTATATGGGCATTTTGTGTACTATTTTTTCAAGGTTTTTATAAGTTTGAAATTTTTCACAAAAAGTCATGGACAAGAGGGATTGTGGGCAGATGGCAGAGTTGTAAGATACAGGAATCTGTCCCTCCACCAGAACAACTACTGAACATGCAGAGACTATTTCAAAACTCCAAGTAGCACCCAGGAAACATGCTACACTGTGTAGCATCCAGGAAAGACGGAGAGGGAGAGGCTGGTGAATCACGGCAAATACCAGTGAACTGCACTCTCCAGGCAGTGGCTGCTCTCGCCCACCCCCCAACCCCGCAGCGGGCAGCAGTGGGGTCCAGCTCCTGGCGCAGCTTGCTGGTACCAAGTTCTGGGGGTGTACAGTCTGATCGTTGACCACTGCTTTTTGTTTGTTTGTTTGTTTTTAATTTTTTTTTATTTTGACATAATTTAGATTTACAGAAGAAGTGCAAAGATTGTACAGAGATTTCCCATATGCTCTTTTTTTTTTATCCCCCCAAAGGGAATTTTTTTTTTTTACTTTATTTTGTACATTTAATAATTGAAAATATAAACAATTAAAAACTAAAAAGTAAACACAGATAAATGAATATATACATTTCTCAATTAAATGTAATGGATACATAAAAATTTTTTTTTTGAATCAAACAATATGTTACACAATATATTTAGTTCATAGTAACGCATTCACACAGTATTTGTCCTTTTGTGTCTGGCTTGCTTCACTCAACATAATGTCCTCCAGGTTCATCCATGTTGCCATATGCTTCACGACCTCATTTCTTCTTACAGCTGCATAATATTCCATCATGTGAATACACCACAGTTTGTTTATCCATTTGTCTGTTGATGGACACCTGGGTTGTTTCCAGCTTTTGGCAATGGTGAATAATGTTGCTATGAACGTCGGTGTGCAGGTGTCTGTTCGTGTCACCTTTTCCATTTTTTCTGGGTATATACCCAGTAGTGGTATTGCAGTGACCACTGCTGTTGATTAGATACAGCAGACCACTGGCGGCCCAGCTCTGAGGGCAGCCACTGTTCCAGCCTGCCCCAGACAAAGATGGTGGAGGAGACAAAGAGAAGATGCTTCCCCCAGAGCTGCATGGCTGGGCAGGGGCCAAGTCAAGAAAGCGCAGCTTTGGGGAGCCATGGAAGAACCTCCCGGCACCCCTCCTGCTCCTCCCTCCTCCACTCTCCAGGGAAGCTTGGAGCCAGCCAGCACTCCCTTTATGGACCCCTGGCTTTGTTCCAGCTGGGAAAGGCTAACTGGGAAACCCCTCTCTGGGGTGTCCCCTTCCAGAATTTGCCCTTCAGGAAAAGTAAGAAACAACTGAGTCAAGCAGCCTGAGGTGAAGGCTCACCTGCTTTAAGTCCTGCAGTGGAACACCCAGGAGAGGGAGAAGGTCTGTTTCCTGGGGAGTAGAGGGGGACATTCAAATTCCTGCAAACGGGAATTACTAAGGCCCCTAGCAGGCACAAACCTAAAGACAAGACGAGAAGCCTGCGCTTCGCCTTTGCCTTGGGCAGGTCTTCTTGGTAAGAGGCTGAACTCTGAAGGAGAGCACCAGCCAACAGAGCCAATTTGCAGAGACTCTGAAAGGCGTTTATTCCTCACGTTTGCTTGGTTTTGCTGCTTCCTGACACTCAAGAAAATCTCTGTCATACCACTAAATGGATACAAACTCAAGAAACAAACCTCTCAAGGACTAAATCCCAGACTTAACATTATAAAATATTAAAAGGTACAGTGTGCAAGGTACAAGACAAACAAAGAAAAAGGAATTTATGGCCCATCCAAACAAAGAGGATAGAAATCCAGAAAACATCAATGAAGAAGACTAGACTGTGGACATACTAGAAATCCAGAAAACATCAATGAAGAAGACTAGACTGTGGACACACCAGACAAAGACCTTTAAAAAAGTGATCTTCAATATACTCAAGGTGATGAAAGAAAAAACAAAGAACTACGGCTATCATAAAAACAATGAATGAACAATAGAGAAAATCAATAAGAACATAGAAATTTTAAAAAGGAACCAAAGAAAACTACTCAAAATGAAGACCACAATAACTGAAATGAAAATTTCCCAGGAAGGTATCAAGAGCAGATTGGATCTAGCAGAAGACAGAATCAGTGAACTTAAAGATTCGACAATTGAAATGAGTCAGGCTGAGGAGCAGAAAGAAAAAAGAATTATAAAAGGTGAAAATAGGTCAAGATACCTCTGGGACACCATCACGCACACCAATATACACATTATGGGAGTTCTAGAAGGGAAAGAAAGAAAGGAGAAAAGGGAAGATTCAAAGAAATAATGACAGAAAACTTCCCAGACTTAGCACATCCAAGAAGCCCAGAAAATACCAAAAGGATAAACTTGAAGAGAAATGTGCCTCGACACATACTTGTCAAAGCGTCAAATGCAAAGGACAAGGAGAGAGTTCTGAAAGCTGCAAGGGAAAGGCAACCTGTTATGTACAAGGGAGCCCCAGTTAGAGTAAGTGTTGATATCACAGCAAAAGCTAAGACGGCAAGGAGGCAGTGAGCTGAAATACTTAGAGTGCTGAGAGAAAACAACCAAGAACTTTATATCTGGCACGACTTTCTTTCAAAAAGGCGGGAGAGATTAAGATATTCCCAGATAAACAAAAGCTGAACAAGTTCTTCGCCACCAGACTTGCCCTACAAGCAATGCTAAGGGAAGTTCTTCAGACTGAAAGAAAGGGACACTGGACAGTGGATCAAAGAGGCATAAGAAAATAAATACCTCCAGTAAAAGTGCCCGTATGGGTGATGATAAATGTCACTACATTGTACTGTATTTTCTCAATGGAACTCCACTCCATGCTACTTACAGGTGCTAAAATAGAAATACATTAAAAACAGTGATAAATTTATGACTTGGGACATACAATGTACAAAGACGTAATTGGTAACAAGTACAAAAAAAAGGTAGAAGGCCAGAGGGGTATAGGAACACTGTTACGTGTATGCCTTTGAAGTCAAATTGGTATGTGTGGCAGTTTGATATTGTTTATGAATTCCAAAAATAGATATCAGATTATGTTTGTGAAGTGGTCTTTTCCTCTGGGCATATTATATTGTATTGGCTTCAGAGGTTTCACATTTACTTGATTAAATAATGATTAAGGCTTTGATTGGGCCACATCAGTAGGATGTTGCATCCGCATCCCCTTGGTGGGCAGGGACTCACAGAGAAACCGCACCCCAGAGAAGGGAGGTTGGAGTTTTGATATTGGAGCCCCGGGAAGTAAACACACAGAGAAGCAGATACATGAGGAAGGAGAGAAGGCTCCATTAGACACAGCAGAGGCCCTGGGAAGAGAGACGAGCCATTCGCCTGATAGTCTGCAGCTGGCCTTGTGGAGAGAGCACAGCAGCTGAGCCTGGAGAGAAACGAGCCCTGAGGAAAAGAACCCAGGAAGCCTGAACCCTGGCAGACGTCGGCAGCCATCTTGCTCCAACACATGGCAACAGACTTTGATGAGGGAAGTTACTTATACTTTACAGCCTGGTAACTGTAAGCGTCTACCCCAAATAAATACCCTTTATAAAAGGCAACAGATTTCTGGTATTTTGAATCAACACCCCTTTGGCTGACTACTATAGTATCAATATATTTAGGACGTTAAATTTTAACACCACGCTAACACAAAGAAAATATATGAAAAATATATCCAGAAGGAAATAAGAAAGAAGTCAATATGGTATAATACAAAAAATTAAATAAATATGAAAGTAGGCATTAACAGAAGAATTGAGGGACAAAAAAACGTCTAAGACTTACAAGGACTAAATAGCAAAATGGCAGAAGAAGGTCCTGCATCATAAGCAGCTACTTTAAATGTGAATGGGAGCAAATTCTCCTCACCAAAGGCAGAGTTTGGCAGAATGGATAAAAAGGCATGATGCAGCTATATGCTGTTTACAAGAGACTCACCTTAAATTCAGAGACAAGCAGGTTGAAAGCGAAAGGCTGGAAAACTATACCATGAAAGCAGTAAACAAAAGAGAGCTGGGGTAGCTGTACTAATGTCAGATAAAACAGACTTATCATCAAAAACTGTCATGAGGGACAAAGACAGTCATTACATACTGATAAAGGGGCCAATTCATCAAGAAGACATAATAGTTACAAATATACAAGAACCTAACAGCAGAGCCCCAAAATAAAGGAGGCAAACAGACATATTTAAAGGGGGAAATTGATGGCTCTATAGTAACAGCAGGAGACTTTAACATGCCACTTTCAATAATGGACAGAACATCTAGACAGAAAATCAATAAGGAAGTAAAAGACCTGAATGATACTATAAACTAAACGTAATAAACATACATACATAACACTTCACCCAACAGCAGCAGAATACACATTCTTCACTAGTGCACATGGATCCAGGATAAACCATATCTTGGGTCACAAAACAAGTCTCAATAAATTTAAAAATATTGAAATCATACAACGTATCTTCTCTGACCACAATGAAATGAAGGTAGAAATCAACAACAGAGGGAGAAATGAAAATTCACTCATAGGTGGAAATTAAACCATGTACTCCTAAACAACCAGTGGGTTAAGAAGCAAACCACAAGAGAAATCAGAGAATATCTTCAGGTGACTGAAAATGAAAACACAACCTACCAAAACGTGGGATGCAGCAAGGTCAACGCTAAGGAGGAAATTTAGAGCTCTAAACGCTTACATTAAAAGAGAAAACGCACAAAGCTTTAGCTAGACTGGTGAAGAAAAAGAGAGAGAGCGGATATAAATAACTACAATCAAATGAAAAAGGGGACATTACTACCGACCTCAGATAGAAATACGGCTGTAAAAGGATACCAAGAACAACTGTATACCAACAAATTACATAACCTAAATGAAATGGACAAATTCTTAGAAACACACAAACCACCTACACTGACTCAAGAAGAAACAGACGATCTCAGCAAACCTGTAACTACTAACGCGATTAATTCAGCAATAAAAGCCATCCAATAAAGAAAAGCACAAGGGGAGCAGATGCAGCTCTGTGGCTGGGTGCCTGCTTCCCATATAGGAAGTCCCAGGTTTGATCCCTGGAACCTCCTAAAAACAGCCAAACAAATAACAACAAAAATCAGCTCTCACTGGGGAGTGAGTGTAGCTCAGTGGTTGAGCACCTGCTTCCCATGTGTGAGGTCCTGGGTTCAATCCCCAGTATCTCCTAAAAAAAAAAAAAGTCCAAGACTAGGTGGCTTCACAGGGAAATTTTACCAGTCAAAAAAGAATCAATACCAATCCTGCTCAAACACTTCCAAAAAATTCAAGAGGAAAGAACAGTCCCAAACTCATTCTACGAGGCCAACTGTACCCTCATACCCAAGCCAGATAAAGATCCTACAAAAAAAGAAAATTACAGAGCAATATCTCATATCTAATAACATACTTAATGCTGAAAGACTAAAAGCTTTCCCTATAATATCAGGGACAAGACAAGGATGCCCACTGTCACCACTGTTACTTAACATTGTACTGGAAGTTCTAGCCAAAACAATAAGGCAAGAAAAAGGATTTAAAGGCACCCAAATTGGAAAAGAAGTAGAACTTGCCCTATTTTCAGATGACATGATCCTATATACAGAAAATCCTAAAAAGTCTACAACAGAGATAGTTGAGCTAATAAATGAATTCAGAAAAGTGGCAGGGTACAAGATCAAGACCCAAGTATCTATAGTGTTTCTATGCACTAATAATGAATCATCAGAAGAATTTTTTAAAATTCCATTTACAATAGCAACTATAGTAAGCATTTAGATGTAAGCATTTAGAGCTGTACATTTCCCTCTTAGGACTGCCTTTGCTGCATCCCATAAGTTTTGGTATGTTGTAGTATTTTCTGTAAATTCACAACTTCTTTAATTGAAAAGTTGAGGACAAAATTTTTAAAATAATCATAACAGTATTTAACCTGTTCCAGGGGCTCTACTAAAAGTTTTTTGTGCATTATCATATTTAATCCTCAAACAAACCCTAAGAGGTACCATTATTATCCCATTTTTCCTACCAAGGAAACCAAAGCTCTGAGAGGTCGGTGATTTGGACAAAGTCACAAAGATAGTTTTAGACATGAAGGGTAAGATTCAAACTGAGTATGTCTGACTCAAAATCCAAGTTCTGAATCACAAAAGCACATTGCCTCCTCAAGCATTCAAAAGAAAGAACTACAGTTCTAGTTCTGTATAAGCTCAGTCTTTATTCTAAAAGACCCAGCATCAATGGATGTGAATTTGGAGACACTAGAACCCTAGTTCGGGACCACAGACGGTGAGGTCACTGTATTAGTCAGCCAAAGGGTGCTGATGCAAAGTACCAGAAATCTGTTGGCTTTTATAAAGGGTATTTATTTGGGGTAAAAGCCTACAGTTACAAGGCCCTAAAGAGTCCAACTCAAGGTTGGTTTCTCACCAAAGTCAGCTGCCACATGTTGAAGCAAGATGGTTGCTGATCAATGCGAGGGTTCAGCCTTCCTCTCTCTCAGCTACAGGCTGGCATAGGGCTTGTCTCTCTTCCCGGGGCCACGGGGTCAAAGTTCTCTCCTCTTCCATGTCAGGACAAAGCTCTCTCCTCTGGCATCTATGGAGCTCCATGTATCTTCTTCTGTGTCTTCTTGAGTGAATGTCCATTTATATCAGTCCACCAAGGGGGCAAGGACTCGACCCTGAGTTACACCCTACTGATGTGATCGAATCAAAGCCCTAATCTTAACATAATTTACTCAAAGACATCTCAGCTGAATCTAATACAATCAAAGGGGATAACAGCCAGAGGAACAGACCAGTTTACAAACATAATCTCTCTTTTTGGAATTCATAAATAATCTCAAACTGCCACAGTCACCCTACCGTCAGGAGAACTTGCTGTGTCTTCTTACAGGAATATGCTTTTCCACTTGCACAGTCTAATGTTTCCAATAAATAGGATAATTTCCCCAATCACCCACATGCAAATGACCAACAGAACTCATTTCAAATATTATTGACCCTTAAGCAAGACTGGATTTCAACTCACTTCTCTCTTATTGGTTATAGAGTAATAATCATGGTGATGATGCTACCGTGTATTGAACACTTTCTAAATGCTATTGATATAGTAACTAATTTAATTCTTCCAACAACTCAGTGAGGTGTGTTCTAGAAGGAAAATGAGATGCAGGGACTGTAAGTAACACACAGCTAGTCAGTAGAGCTGGGATAGCACAATTCCAGAGCCCACGCTTTTAACATGCGCACTTCAGGATGTGAAGGTATTGGAATGGGGAGGGGGGAGACAGGATGAGGCAGGACTGTCTGGGAGCTCCTCGGTCACAGCAGCTTTATTCTCCTTTGGGGAAGCAAAAGGACAATTGGCAGGGGAGAAAAATGAACGTTTATTGAACACCTGTGACATGCCAATATTGGACTAAGCTCTTTAAAAGCTATTATCTTGTTTAAGCTGCGTGACAGCGCTGCAGTAAATAACTGTCTCCATTTTACAGAGGAGGAAATAAAACTCAGAAAATTAAGTAACTTACCCGGAATCTCACAGCTAGGAAGTGGCTCCTGCTATAGAGTAAAAGGCAATGTATGTTAAATGACTGCATGAATGAATATATATTAATTTCCTAAGTTTAAAAATATGTCATAAGCTAAACATATTTGCCTGCCAAAAGAAAAAGTATGGCAAATGCCCAAGGATCCTGTGCCATATCTGAGGCCACCCTGGCTTTGGGGCATGCCAGGAGCTCCTGGTGGAGCAGAGGCAGTGAGTGGAGGGAGAAGAGACTAGAAGGGAAGAGGAGGGGAGGGGAGGAAAAAGAAAGAACCTAGCCTCACCAACGCACTCCCTGGGAAGAGCGCAGGGGCGTGCAAACAGCCAGGGAGCGTCTCAACCCAGAGCCTTCAAGCAGACAGATCCTCAGGCTGTGAGGATTCAGGAGGCACAGAGTGGACTTCCGGGAAGACGGCAGACTAGAAAAACAAAGGACTCTCTTCTCCACCAGAAAAATAGCTTGAGGACAGGCTGAAACAGCCTAGAAAAAAGATCTTCTAGGGTTTAGAACACCAGGCAAAGGCTGAACACGCCCAGAGGAGAGAGACAAAGGATGGAAATCGAGAAAACAGAACTGTCAGTTGAAACCAGCGGCTGCTGCTGCCGGCACACTCGCCCACGCTAAAGACACATTAAAAGACACATTAGAATTCTCGGGCCTCTGGGCCTGCAACTACAGGCAAAGGGGGCTCCAGAAATCCACCTCCCCAGGAAAGGGGAGAGAGAGGGACACAGCCTAAGGCTGACGCAGCTTCTGAGCCACCATCAGGTCTGCTGTGCCCCACGAGGCCTTCCAGGCCAGATGAGACACACAGCGGTTTGCCCTGGAAGCCGGGGAAGGACTGGAGAAATCCGACCCTCACACTCTCCCTCTCTTCTAGTCTGGACTAATTGTTGAGGACTCCACAGGAGAGGGGAGAAAGAGGGACACAGCCTAAGGCTGACTCGCTTCTGAGTCACCATCAGGTCTGCTGAGTCCCAGGAGCCCTTCCAGGCCGGGTGGGGCTGCACCACTGTCGCCTTGGAGCCTGCAAGGGGCTAAAGATATACAACCTCCCAATCTCCTCCACTACTAACAGGGACTGATTGTTGAGGATTCAGAGTCCTCAAATATTTCCTAGCCAGGAAAAGGGAGGGGCTGCTAGAGAAGGCTGGAGAACTGTCTCAGAGAAAGTTTGAATTACAAGGCTCCTAGCCTCCAGGCAGGAAGCTCTATCACATTGATCTGGTCTGTGTCACAACAAATACATTCCGACCAGGCATTGAACCGAGAGCTGCCAAAGAGCGCCATCTTCTGGCAGACCAAGGAAGTGCACGTGAGAAGATTAAAAAGAGGCTTTTTCTGGCCTTTATAGGCTCCCTCCCCAAGGCCCAAGGAAGTGAGTCTACAACAAATTACTGGGTCCAGAGGCCAGTATTGAGCAATGAGCTGGGACACTCCTAACAATCTAGGTCAAGCCAAGAATCAAAGAGCAGTGGTAACACACAGCCTAATGCCACTATATCCCTACAAAAGAGAAAGAAATTGAGTATCTGTGTAAACTACATCCTAATCAGATGCCTATACATCAGCAAAAAATTACAAGTCATACTAAGAAAATAGAAGACATGCCCCAAGAAAAGGAATATACCAAAGCCCCAGAAGAGACACAGTATTTGAGAGAACTAATCAGTGAGATACGCACATATTTCCAAAATGAAATTAATGAGATAAAAGACAATATGGTTAAAGAGATAAATGACATCAAGAACACATTGAGCGAGTGCAAAGAAGAATTTGAAATCCTGAACAGAAAAGTAACAGAGCTCATGGGAATGAAAGACGACAAGAGGTGAGATAAAAACACATTAGAGGCATATAACAGCAGACTTGAAATGACAGAAGAATAAGTGATACCAAAGACAGAACAGCTAAAACTGAAGAGAGAAAAGAACAGAGAGAGAAAAGAATGGAAAAAATGGAGCAGGGGCTCAGAGACTTGAATGATAACATGAAATGAAAAAACATACGTGTCATGGGAGTTCCAGAAGGAGAAGAGAAGGGAAAAGGGGCAGAAAAAGTATATGAGGAAATAATAGCTGAAAATTTCCAAACTCTCATGGAAGAAATGAACTTACATGTCCAAGAAGTGCAGCATACCCCAATCAGAATAAATCCAAATAGACCTACTCCAAGACACATACTAAACAGAACATCAAATGTAAAAGATAAAGAGAAAATTCTCAGAGCAGCAAGAGAAAAGCAAACTATCATGTATAAGGGATGTCCAGTAAGACTTAGTGCAGATTTCTCTTCAGAAACCATGGAGGTGAGAAGGCAGTACACTAGTACTAAACAATCTGAGGAGGAAATCAGGGGGAAATTCTATTTTCAATAGCAACAAAAAGACTCAAATACCTAGGAATTAATTTAACCAAAGAAGTATAGGACCTATATGAAGAAAACTACAAAACAGTGCTAAAACAAAATTTAAAAGACCTAAATAAATGCAAAGACATTCCATGTTCATGGATTGGAAGAATAAATGTTGTGAAGATGTCAATCTTGCCCAAACTGATTTATATTTTCAATGCAATACCAATCAAAATACCAACAGCTTACCTTACATAATTAGAAAAGGCAATTACCAAATTCATTTGGAAGGGAAAGTTCACCCAAATAGCCAAAAGTATTCTAAAAAAGAAGACTGACATGGGAGGAATTTCACTGCCTAACCCTGAAACATATAACAAAGCTACAGTGGTCAAAACAGCATGGTACTGGCATAAAGATAGACACATCGATCAGTGGAATAGAATTGAGAATCCAGAAATAAACCCTCACCTATACAGTCAACTGGTTTTTGACAAACCTACCAAGTTAATGTTAATGGGACTAAACAGTCTCTTCAACAAATGGTGTTGGGAGAACTGGATATCTATAACCAAAAGAATGAAAGGGGACCCCTATCTCACCCCCTATACAAGAATCAACTCAAAATGGATCAAAGACCTAAATATAAAAGCCAGGACCATAAAACTACTAGAAGAAAATGTAGGGAAACATCTTCAAGAACTTGTAGTAGGTGGTGGTTTCTTGGACCTTACACCCAAAGCACGTGCAACAAAAGAAAAAATAGATAAATGGGACCTCCTCAAAATTAAACACTTTTGCACCTCACAGGACTTTGTCAGAAGGGTGAAAAGGCAGCCAACTCAACGGGAAAAAATATTTGGAAATCACATCTCTGATAAGGGTTTAATATCCAGGATATATAAAGAGATGTTACAACTCAACAATAAAAAGAAAAACGACCCAATTAAAAAATGGGCAAAAAACTGGAATAGACATTTCTCCAAAGAAGAAATACAAATGGCAAAAAAACATATGAAGAAATGCTCAACATCACTCAT
>JAQZBX010101958.1:0-11210 GCA_029593785.1 Cabassous unicinctus
TAATATTCCATTGTATGTATGTGCCACATTTTGCTTATCCATTCATCTGTTGATGGGCACCGGGGCTGATTCCAACTTTTGGCAATGGTGAACAATGCCGCTATGAACATTGGTGTGCATATATCTGTTTGTGTCTTTGCTTTCAGTTCTTCTGGGTATATACCCAGCAGTGGAATCGCTGGATCATATGGAAGATCTAACAATAAAGCAACTTTAGATTATATAAATGTTACATAAAAAATATAGGGGATTCCCAAATGCCCCGCTCCCTTCATCTCCCATATTTCCCACATTAACAACATCCTTCATTAGTTGGTACATTTGTTACAATTGATGAACACATATTGAAGCATTGCCACTAACCATGGATTATAATTTACATTATAGTTTACACTCTGTCCCACGTGATTTTGTAAGTTATGACAAAATATATATTGGCCTATATCTATCATTGCAACATCATGCAGGACAATTCCAATGTCCCAAAAATGCTCCCATATTACATCTATTTTTCCCTCTCCATCCCTTCAGAACCTCCGGTGGACACTGCCTCCACATCTATGATAAAAGTTCTTCCATTGCTAGAATAACAATAAGGCTATAGTAGAATAATAGTAAGTCTACTTTAGTCCATTGTTCATTCCCCAATCCTGAGGATTCTGGGATGGTAATGCCCACTCTGCCTCTAATTGAGAGGGGGCTCAGATCCCATGGGGCAGATGGATGGGACTATCTTGCTTGTAGTTGCAGACTCTCTCTGTTCCTTGGGATGGTCACTGTCCATCACCATCTCCTTGTTAGTTGTCCTGGGTGAGTCCGATGAACTGGAGAGTAGGTGATGCAACTCTGCTGAGATTCAAGATTTAAGTCTCTTGGACATATACCTATCAATTCTAGCACTAAGTATAGATTCAAATAGAAAGGGATGGAAGAGCCATGTGTAGGGAAACCACAATTGAGTCCAACTCTCTCACACTGGGGAGCATGAATTCCCGATTAGGGTACACTGGCAGGGCACCAAACTCCTGAGCTGTCTGGCCTGCCTATAGTATCTGGATGTCTCTAGAGGCCACAGGAGCCCCGGTTTTGAGGCAACATTTACTGTGGCAGTCAGTGAGATCCTGCTGAGATGTGCATAAGCGTAACCTCTGGAATGACCTCCCAACTCACTTTGAAATCTCTTAGCCATAAGAATTCATTTGTATTTACCATTTCCCTCCTATGGTCAAGGTCTTTTTCCAGGTGCATTGTCAGTTGGCGCTTGGTAGTAATCCCTTGGTGCCAGGGAGGCTAATTCCCAGAAGTCATGTTCTGGGTTGGCAGAGGGGTGGAGGTAATGAATTTATATGGCGAGTTTGGCTTAGAGAGAGGCCACATTTGAGGAACAAGGAGGCCCTCAGGAGGTAACTCTTAGGTAACATATAATACTAGGCTAAGCTTCAATTTCAAAAGAAAAGGTTTATAAGTACAACCATCAATATCAAGGGCTTGGTGCAGTGGACTGTCCTCCTTCGCTAGGCACCGCCCCTGCACTCGGGGGATTCTTGCTGTCTCATTAGAGAATATAGCAGAACTCCCCAGGATGGGAATTCCATATACTTTAGGTTATTGTGTGGCTCTCCACCCTTCATGACAATGCCCCATGAACACTTGAACACATGCATATGCCTTAGAGGCTCGCCCCAGATGAAACCCCTCCCATGCATCCCCCATCACCGACACCCTGCACCAATGTTCCTCCCCTGCCACAGTTGTGACCCTTCTGTGATCCAAAACCTCTCCAAAGATGAAGCCAAGAAAGTAACCAAATAAAAATAATAAGAAAATGAAATAATAATGATAGTTTTAAAAATAACAAATAAAATACAAAAAAATTAAGAAATTAAAAATAAAAATGTTTAAATAATAAAAAAAACTTTTTTTAGACAATGTGTCTTTCATTGCTGTAAGATCTGTTGTATGTACAGTGAGCTTTTCTTCCATGTATTCCCCGAGTGTCTTTATTTATTTATTTATTTATTCATTTTACCTTCAAAGAAGCTTTAGGTTACAGAAAAGTCACATAGAGAATATAGGGGATTCCCATATACCCAGCCCTCTCTCCCTTTTCCCCTTTCCCCCATTAATAACATTTTACATATGGATGGTACATTTGCTACAATTGATGTAAAAATATTGAAGCATTGCTATTAACCATGGTGCATGGTTTACATTATGATTTACATTTTGGACGATATGCGTTCATAAATTTTGACGAAATTTAAAATGGCCTATATCAATTACTGCGTGATCATGTAGAAGAATTCCAATGCCCTAAAAATGCCCTATCTTCCATCTATTCTATTCTTCCCTCCTCCTCCCCTCCGAACCTATGGTAACCACTAAGTTTCACTTTTTGAGGAATAAGATTCATAGTTACATGCAATAATATTGAGTGCTTGACATATTGGTCTGTTTTCTTTTATGAGGTACTGACTATGTTCTCGAGAGACTCTTGCCCCTCTGTCTGAGAACATAGCACGACTCCCCAGGTTGGGAGTTTAATATTTTCTTGTTTATTGTGTGGGTCTCCACCCACTGCTATAACACTCTATTGCAAGACGAACCCTTACATATTCTATAGAAGCCTGCCCCAGGTGCACCCTGTCCCGTATGTACCCTCCTACATCCAACACCCTACACCAGTAATCCTTCCCTGCCGTATTTGCCAAAAGAACATTCCCAATGTTGTAGTTTTAACCACAGATCTGCAAGTCCCCAGAGTTCACCTGCTCGGTGAAAGGGTGTAGTTGTGCAGTGGATGGGCGTGACAGTGGTGCAGTGGTGCTATTGGGTTCAGTGGTGCTGATCTGTGAGGGGGGTGGGGGGTTGGGTCAGACTATCCATGGAACTGGGGGGAGGGTCAGGGGAAGGAGCAAGGGCCAATTATCTTTAAATTATTGGTTTCTGGCTTAATTACCCCGTGATAAGGAAACATACTCTGTATTTCCTAAATTTCTAAAGGTTTGTTGATATTTGCTTTATAACCCCTAAGAAGTCTATTTTACTAAGTATTCCAGTTGTGCTTGAAAAGTGTGTGCATCTGCAGTCGTTGGGTACAGTGTTCTGTATGGTCATTTGTTAAGTTAATTATGTGTGGCAGTTTGGAGCTATGTACCTCAGAAAAATATGTTCTTAAACTGAACCCATTCTTGTGGGTATGAACCCATGGCAAGTAGGACCTTTAGATGAGGTTACTTCAGTTAAAGTATGACCCACCTCAGTCAGGATGGATCTTAATCCTATTACCAGAATCCTTTATAAGCGGATTGAAATTCAGACAAAGAGAGAGAAAGCCACAGAGGGATCAGCCAGAACCTGAAATCAACAGAACCTGGAAGAGAAAAGCGAGGCCAGGAGATGGCACCAGGTGCATTGCCATGTGATAGAAAAGCTAAGGACCAAGGACCACTGGCAGCCAGCCCAAGAATGTCAGTCTTTGGAAAGTCTTGATGATGCCTTGAATTGAACTTTACCTAGCCTCAGAACCGTGAGCCATTTAATTCCCAGTGATTAAGCCAACCCATTGTATGGTATTTGCATGAGCAGCCAGGGAAACTAAAACATTATGTTTTTCAATTCTTCTACATCCTTACTTAATTTTTCTTGTCTACTTGCCATATCAGTTACTAAGAGTAGTATGTTAAAATTCACTCTATTATTATGAACTTATCTATTTCTCTTTATTTCTGTCAATTATTCTTCCTAAATTTTGAGGCTATGCTCTTAAATACATAAAATTTATAATTAATATATTCCTGACTAAACTTTTTCTCATAATGCAACATCCCATTATCTTTTTTAAAAAATAACTTTTAAATGAGAGAAGTTGCAGGTTTACAGAAATAAGCAGAAAATACAGATTTCCAGTGTATCCCACATACACATTATTAACACTTTACATAGTATGGTAACTTTGTTATAATTGATGAAAGAATATTACAGTAAGTGTACTATTAACAATAGTTCATAGTTTATATTAGGATTCACTGTGTTTTACAGCCCTATGGTTATTTTATTTGTAAATTTTAATGTAATAAAAATATATACAACCTAAAATTCTCCATTTTAACCCTTCATTTATATAATTCAGTGGTATTAATCATGTTCACAATGTCGTGCTACTGTCGCAACCTTTCGTTACCGAAAGTTACCCATCACCCCATCATACCAATTAAGCCTTATCTCCCCATTCCCTAGCTCCACCCCAGCCCCCAGGTAAACTATATTCTAATTTCTCAAACTATGAATTTGCTTATTCTAATTATTTCATATACTTGAGATCATACAATGTTTGTCCTTTATGTCTGGCTTATTTGACTCAACATGAGATCTTCAAGGTTCATGCATGTTGTTGTATGTATTAGAACTACATTTCTTTTTACAGCTGAATAATATTCCATTGTATGTATATTCCACATTTTTTTATGTTTTCATAGGTTGATGGACATTTGGGTTGCTTCCATCTTTGGCAATTGTGAATAATGCCTCTATGAACATCAGTGCACAAATATCTATTTGTTGAGTCCCTGCTTTCAATTCTTTTGGGTATATACCTAGACGTAGAATTGCCAAGTCATATGATAATTCTATACTTAACTTTCTGAGGAAACCCGAACTGTTTTCAAAGTGGATGCACCATTTAACATTCCTCAAAACAGTGAACAAGTGTTCCTATTTCTCCACATCCTCTCCAGCACTTGATATTTTCTGTTTTGTTTTTTTTTCTTTTTGTATTAGCATACTAGTTTGTGTAAAATGATATGTCATTGTGGTTTTGATTTGCATTTCCCTAATGGTCAATGATGTTGAGCATCTTTTCATATGCTTTTTGGCCATTTGTATATCTTTGGGGAAATATCTATTCATGTCTATTGCCCACTTTTTAATTGGGTTGCTTGTCTTATTATTGTTGAGATGTAGGATTTCTTTATATATTCTAGATATTAAACCCTTTTTGGATATGTGATTTAAAAATGTTTTCCATTTCTGTAGGTTGTCTTTTTTAATTTCATGAAGTCCTTTGATGCACAAAAACTTTTAAGTTTGATGAAGTCCCATTTTTCTATTTTTTCATTTATTACTCATGCCTTTGGTGTAAAGTCTAAGAAACCATTGCCTAACAAGGGTCCTGAAGATACTTCCATAAGTTTTCTTCTAATGGTTTTATAGTTTTGGTTCTGATATTTAGGTTTTTGATCCATTTTGAGTTAATTTTTGTATATAGTGTGAGGTAGGTGTCCACATCCATTCATTTGCACATGGATATCCAGTATTCCCAGCACCATTTGCTGAAGAGGCTATTATTTCCCCATTGAGTTTACTTGCACCCTTGTTGATGATCAGTTGGCCAAAGATGTGAGTTGATTTCTGAACTTTCACTTTCAATACCATTAGTCTAAATGCCTCTCCTTGTGCCAGAACCATATCATTTTGATTACTGTAGCTTTGTAATAAATTTTAAAATTGGGAAGTATGAGTCTTCCAATTTTGTTATTCTTTTTCATGATGGTTTTGGTTATTTGGATCCCCTTAGCCTTCTATATAAATTTCTTGATTGGTTTTTCCATCTGTGCAGAGATGGTTGGAATTTTTACTGGGATTGTGTTGAATCTATAAATTGCTTTAGGAAGAATTGACATCTTAACAATATTAGTCTTCCAATCCATCAACATGGAATTTTCTTCATTCATTTAGGTCTTCTTTATTTTAGCAATGTTTTCTGTTTTTTCCTTGTATAAATCTTTTACATTCTTGGTTAAATATATTCTTAGAGATTTGATTTTTAGATGCTATTTTAAATGGAATTTTTTCTTGATTTCCTTTTCAGATTGTTCATTACTAGTGTATAGGAATGCTATTAGTTTTTGTGAGTTGGTCTTGTAGCCCACCACTTGGCTGAATTTATTAGCCCTAGTTGCTGTGTTCTGTATTTTTCAAGATTTTTAATATATAAGATAATTTCATGTGCAAATAGGGAAAGTTTTACTTCTTCCTTCCCAATATGGATGCCTTTTATTACTTTTTCTTGTCTAATTGTTCTGGCTAGAACTTTATAGTACAATGTTGAATAAAATTGGTGACAGTGGGCATCTTTATCTCCTTCCTGATCTTAGAGACAAACCTTTCAGTCTTGCACCAAAGAGTATGATGTTAGTGGTGGGTTTTTCATATATGCCCTTTATCATTTTGAGAAAGTTTCTTCAATTTCTAGTTTTCTCGGTGCTTTTATGAAGAAGTGGGGGTTGATTTTTGTCAAATTCCTTTTCTGTGTCAATGGAGATGATTATGTGGTATTTTCCTTCATTCTATTAATTTGGTGTATGTGAAGCCATCTGATCCTGGGCTTTTCATTGTTGGGAAATTTTTGATGACTGATTCAATCTCCTTACTTGTTATTGGTCCGTTGAGACCTTATATTTTTTCTTGAATCACTGTAGGTATTTTGTGGTTTCTAGGAATTTGACCATTAAATCTAGGTTATCTAATTTATTGGCATACAGTTGTTCATAGTATCCTTTTCTAATCTTTTTTATTTCTGTGGGTTTGGTAGTAATGTCCCACCTTTCATTTCTGATTTTATTTATTTGTGTTTTCTCTCTATTTTTCTTTCTCATTCTAGCTAAAGGTTTCTCAATTTTATTGATCTTTTCAAAGAACCAACTTTTGGTTTCATTGATACTATTTTTTTACCCAATTTCATTTATACCCTCCCTAATCTTTGTATTTACTTCCTTCTACTTGCTTTGGGTATAGTTTGCTCTTCTTTTCTAGTTCCTCCTGTTGTGAGATTAGGTCTCTGATTTGAGATCTTACTTCTTTAACGCAAGCATTTAGAGCTATAAATGTTCCTCTCAGCACTGCCTTTGCTGCGTTCCATAAGTTTGGTGATGTATTTTTGTTTTCATTTTCTTCAGGATATTTCCTCATTTCTCTTGTAATTTCTTCTTTGACCTACTGGTTGTTTAAGATTGCACTGTTTGAGAGAGGATTGTGGGAAGAGTGTGGAATAGGAAGCGCCAGGAATCAATCCTTCCACCAAAACAACTATTCAACTGGCAGGAACTGACTGAATCAACTACTTTGGAACTCCAGAGTCTAGTGAAATACTCTGCAGCATCCAGGAAGGTGCAGGAGGAAGATTCTGGTAAATTGTGATAAACACCAGTGAGTTGCACCCTCCCTGCATTGACTACTTTCCCCCTTCCCCTAGCCTCATGGCTGGCAGGAGTGGGGACTGGAGCTCAGGCTGCTTGGCACAGCTTGCTGGTGCTACAGTGGGTCATAAATACCTAATCCTCCAACCTCCAGGAAAGTGTGGTCTAATTTCAGATCTCTACATTTGATCAGCTACTGCAGATTCCTGGGGGCTGGCTCTGAGAGCAGCAGTTGCTCCATCCTCCATCAGGCAACGGTATCAGAGGTAACTTAAAGACAGTAATCTTCCTTAAAACTATGGATAGTTAAAGGGCTACATTAACCAGAGAAGTACTGAATCAAGAAAAGACAGCTTCAAAAGCCATAGAAGAAGCTCCTAGTGCCCTTGCTGGCCCCCTTCCCAAACACTGTAGAAAGGACCCAGCTTGTGCTCCCATTGTGGGTCCCTGGCCATGTTTCAGACGGAGGAGAGTGGCCCCTGTGTTCATGCTGGGGTGCAGGTATGTCAGTGACAATCTATTGGGTGGAAGTCTGAGAGACTGATCCCCACAATGTGTCTTGGGCTTCCCCCCACCCTGAGTTTGTCCAGTGGGCAGAGAAGTGGCTTGCAGATAGCTGAGGCAGTGTGAGGAACAATAAAGTTGAAGCAGCATAGTTCAAAGGACTACCTGCATTTAGTCCTCAAGAGAACACCTAGGAGGGGGAGGAGGTGAATTTCAAAGGTGGTAGAGAGATGTTCACTTGAACTCTAGTAAACTATAAACAGGAAATCCCCAAGGCATCTAGCAAGCACAAACCCAGGAAAATAAACAGGTCTATGGCTCCAGCTCCACACAGGTTCAGATAAGGCAGAGAGAACCCTGACCTCCCATTTGCATCAGGTTAATTTCTTGATAGCAGGGCTAAGCTCTGAAGAAGACCAGCAGCCAAAATAAAGCCAGTTTGCAAAGTCAGTGAAATGTGCTTTTTTGCCTTGATTTGTTTGTTTTGATTAGATCCTGGCAGTCAAGAAAATCTCTGCCATATCCTAGCTGTACACAAACTTAAGGAACAGACAGCTCAGGGACTAAATCTCAGAATTAACACTTTAAAATATTAAAATGTACACTGTGCAACTAAATATTACCAGATGAAGAAAGCAACAGGAAATGATGGCCCATCCAAAGGAACAAGATAAAATTAAGAAACCATCAATGAAGAGGACCAGACTTTGGACTTAAAAAAAAAATCCTCAATATGCTCAAGGAGAAAAAGGAAAACACAGAGAAAGAATTAAAGGATATAAGGAAAATGATGAATGAACAATATGGGAGTCTCTCCAGAGAAATACTGGGGTTGAAAATGAAATACTGAAGTAAAAAATTTCCTAGATAGTTTCAAGAGATGGTTGGAAGTGGCAAAACCAAAAACAAACAAAAAAAACAGTGGTTTGAAATGATCCAGGCTGAGGGGCAGAAAGAAAAAGAATAAAAAAGAATGACGAGTGAAAGAGACCTATAGGACATTGTCAAGTGTATCAATATAAGCATTATGGGACTCCCAAAAGGAGAAGAAAGAAAGTAAGTTGAGGGAGTTCATCACCATGAGACCTGTTCTACTGTCAGTGCTTAAGGGAGTTCTTCAGACTGAAAGGAAAGGACACTAGACAGTGGATCAAAGCAGTGTAAATAAATAAGACCTTCAGTAAAGGTAACCATATGGGCAATTATAAATACCAGTACTATTATACAGTATTTTTTGTTATAAAACTCCACTTCTTCTTACAGGTGCTAAAATGCAAATACATAAAAAGTTATGATAAATTGATGGTTTCGGACATAAAATATAAAAAATTATAATTTGTAACAATTGTGCAGAAAAGGTGGTGGGGACAGACAGGTATAGGAACAGTGTATGTGCATGCTATTGAAGATAAGTTGGTATCAAATCAGATATGATTGTGATAGATTTAGGATGCTAAACTTTAACCCCATGGTAACCACAAAGAAAATACATGAAAAATATATTAAGAAGTGAGATGGGACTCAAAATGGTTTAATATAAAAAAACCCAACTAAATATGGAAGTAGGCATTAATAGAAGAATTGAGGGTTAAAAATGTATAATACTTACAAAAAGAAAATAGCAAAATGGCAGAAGAAAGTTGTGGCAGTTTGAGATTATTTATGAATTTCAAAAAACGTATAGATTGTTTGTAAACTGTTCTGTTCCTCTGGGCATGATAACCTTTTGATTGTATTAATTTCAGCTGAGAGGTCTGATTAAATTATGTTAAGATTAGGGCTTTGATTCAACCACATGATTAGAGTGTGACTCAGCATTGAGTCCCAGCTCCCTTGGTGGGTTGATAAAACAGACTCTCACATGGAAGTAGATACATAGAGAAGAAGAACACAGAGGAAGAGAGACAGCTCCATTAGACATGGCAGAGGCCCCAGAAAGAAAGATGAGCCTGATAGTCTACATTCTCTTTTGAAGAGAAGCTGGTCCTGAAAGAAACAAACCCCAGGGAGAGAGATGAGCCTTATACCAGCCTTCAGCTGAGATCAGAAGAAGCTGGGACCATAGAATCTTAAGACAAAGGAAGGCTGAGCCCTTCCAGACATCACCCATCATCTTGCTTCAACACATGGCAAATGACTTTGGGTGAGCCAGCACCTCTTATGGTGACTTGTGTTGGACTCTTTAGGGCCATGTGACTATAAGCTTCTACCCTAGAAGTTATAAAGTTACCTTTATAAAGGCCAACAGATTTCTGGTATTTTGCATCAGCACCCCTTTTGATGACTAAAACAAAAGTACTTCATTATCAGAGGTTACTTTAAGTGTAAATGGATTAAATTCTCCAGTCAAAAGGTAGAGATTGACAGAACAGATAAAAAAGCATGACACAACTATATACTGGTTACAGGATACATACACCTTAAATTCAAAGATGTAAGTAGGTTGAATGTGGAAGGATGGGGAAAATATACAAATTACATATCAGTCTTTCAGGCTGCCACCTGATAGTTTGGCACTGACATATAGCACCCCTGTATGTGCAGAGGGATTATTTTGCTTCCTCCAGAACAGGGCAAGGGACCCACAATGGAAGTGTAGACTGGTTTCTCACTGGACAATGGAGGGGACAAGGGATTGTGCCAGCAAGGACAGCTTGAGATTCTCCTGCCATTTTTTAAATTGTGGTTTCTTGATTGTATACTTGCCCAGTTACTGCAACCCCTTAAGTGTTTTCTGGAGTTGTGAGGAAGATGGCTCTGCTGGGTTTTTTGCTAGTTGTTCAAAGATTCTGTGGGGGAATAACACCATGGAGTGTCTGACATCACCATCTTGGTCCCTTCTTTATCTTTTATAATGCTCTTTTTCTTAAAGTCTACTTTGTTTGATATTAAATAAATTTGCTTACCAAATTTCCTTTGGTTAGTATTTACATGATCTTTCTCCATAATTATATTTTCTATTATTCTGTACTATTATACTCAAATATGTCTCTAATGAACAGAAGTACCACAGGTTTTCTTTATCCAGTCTGACAATTTTCAATTAATTGGGACATTAATTCATTTAAATTCAAGGTGAATGCTTATATATTCAGATGTAAATTTATCATCTCATTTAAATGGAAATATTTGTCCTGTCTCTTCTGTTTCTTTTTTTTTAATTTTTTTTTAAAGATTTATTTATTTTATTTATTTATCCCCCGCTTGCTGCTTGTGCTGCTGTGTCCATTCGCTGCGTGTCTTCTCCGTGTCTGCTTATCTCCCCCTTGCTGTGAGGTCTTGCCGCATCAGCCCACGGCGCCGCGCGAGTCGGCCTGCCCTCACAAGGAGGCGCCGGGAAGCGAACCCGGGGCCTCTCATATGGTAAACGGGTGCTCTATCCATTGCGCCACACCCGCTTCCTGCCGTGAGGTTGCTGCATCAGCCCACCGCACCGCTCAGGCCGGCGTGCCCTCACAAGGAGGCCTCGGGACGCGAACCCGGGCCTCCCATATGGCAAACGGGGGCTCT
>JAQZBX010101959.1:0-11209 GCA_029593785.1 Cabassous unicinctus
TTGGGGGCTTTGTCTAAACCGTGGGGACACATTTCTTTAAGGACTCTAACTCAGCAATGGGAAAGGATGATTATTTGTGGGCTTTAACTTAACCTTGGGTGGGTGCTCTTCCTTACGGGGCTCTAGCTTGTTGTGTGTGGAGCTAGTCCCTAGGTACTCTATCTCAGCCATGAGGTGGAGGATTTCTTTGGTTGCTGTCTTTCAGCTTTGGGGTGGTAAGGAGGATATTACATCTGCACTCATGGGGGAGACCCTTGGTATTAAGGCATAGAACATGCAACAATATCCTCTGTAACAAAAGTAGACTTCAGGGAAGCAGATGTGGCTCAAGCGATTGAGCTCCCACCTACTACATGGGAGATCCTGGGTTCGGTTCCTGGTACCTCCTGGAGAAGACGAGCAAGACAGCAGGCTGGTGCGACAGGCAGGTGCAGCGAGCTGACGCAACAAGATGACGCAACAAAGAGACACAAAGAGGAAAGACAATGAGAGACACAACAAACCAGGGAGCTGAAGTGGCTCAAGTGATTGAGTGCCTCTCTTCCACATGGGAGGTCCCAAGTTCGGTTCCCATGTGCCTCCTAAAAGAGAAGACGAGCAGACAGAGCATACAACAAATGGACACAGAGAGCAGACAGCAAGCACAAACAATGAGGGGGGAGGGGATAAATAAAATAAATCTTTTTAAAAAAGTAAGCTTCAATGCAATACACCTAACCCCAATCCTCAATTATTTGGAATTTTCCTTAATATTTTTATGTCTCATTTGTAACAATGGAGAAAATAACCTCACCCAACTCTGCAGAGGATTCAGTGAGTTAATACATGTAAATCGTTTAGAAGAATATCAGGCAGGTAGGAAATGCTCAATGAAAATGTTTTCCTCTTTCTGTACTCTTTGTTTACAGGAAATTCAAAAGGTTCAGGAAAGTTGTTCATCATGTTTAATTCAGATAAGGGTGAGGCATATTCTTGGGTTAACCTAGGATAATAGTAGCTTTAAGCTAGATTCAATATCACTGGGTCTTATCTCACCATTATCTACAACAAACATTGAAAAGCCACCCATCCATGGTGCATGGTCCTACCATGTTTAACTTTGGGCAACACCTTTTATACTACAGTCCTCCTTGTTTAACCTTGACTAGTTAAAATTCGGTTGTGTCTCTGAGAATAGTGTTTGCTGGAGGACAGTAAGTCTTTGGTATATAAGCAAAACTTAACCATAAAAATGCATGATTGTATATGCATATGAAGATTGTTTGCAGTTTTGTGATGGTTGTACTTTTTGTTATTAATGGAATATGTTAACTGATGATTCTCAGGAATGATGATGGAGAAAGCTGATGAATTTGCTGTAGAACCCGAAAACAAAGTGAAACATCCTGGAGAGCTCAGCAGTCCTACATCATCAAAGAGAAAGCGGAGTTTGGACCTGCCGCTAATGGAAGAGGAAGAAGGAGAATCACATCTTGAGGGCCCAGCTGAGACAAAGGGAAATGGTAATTTTGTCTCTGAGGGATGGAAAGATTGCGCATGTTTGCATTTGGAAGGGAGAGGCTCTATTGAGGTGCACCATTTGGAGTGGCTGCAAGGGTTAGAAGGATAAAACAGGTTGCTGAGGCAGTAGGAGAGGAGGCACTCAACAACAGGATGGGTCTGCACTGGCTTTCTGCCTGTCCTCACCTCCCATTCATGCTCTCACTCAAGGCAGTCTGTTACCTGCCTTCTCTACTCCACTGAAATGGTCTTTGTCAAAATCACCAGTGTCTGCTCCATGTTGCTATTGACTTCTCAGCAGCATTTGACTCCCTCCATGGAAACTTCCTTGGGTTCCCATAAGACACACTCGCCAAGATTTCTTCCCTACTTCCTGGCGAATCCTCTTCATTCTCCTTTTCTGGAGTTTCCTCTTCCTTCCCACCTAAAGTTATTGGGGAACTGCAACCCCTTTTCTGGGTTCTGTAGTCTTTACTACACTATGTCCTTAGGTGATTTCATGCATTCTTGGGACTTTAATATGATTTACATTACAAAATGTGCAAATTTATATCTCTTGACTACAACTCACTCCTGAATTGCAGGCTCAAATTCAACTGCTTACCTGACATCTTCAATTAGTTGTCTAATAGACAACACTCAACAGGTTAAATGAATTTAAGTTGAGCTCCTGAACTTATCCTCTCCAAACTTCTTTACTTCCAACCTTCACAAAGTCAGTTAATCAAACAGTGCATTGGTAATGGTGAAACAACCAGCCATCCATGGGAATGGGGATTGGGAGGGTGGAGAAGCCCTGGTATGTAATATTTGCAGATTGCCTTAGTGTAAATACTGCCACCATGGTTGATATTAAGTTTCCAATGTGCAGTCACTGAATACAGTCAGGAAGGGTTGGGCACCATCTGCTTTAGTGAGCTGTTGTCTGCTGCCTTCTGCACACTCCTGGCATTTACATTTACCCAGTGGTTCAGGCCAAGAAACTTAGATATACCCATGATTTCCCCTTTATTCTTTTCTCACTTTGTTCCATCAGCAAGTGCAGGCAGCTTGACATTCCATATAAATCCTGTATCCCACCATTTCTCTCCATCCCTCTAGTCCCCACTGCCATGGTGTCTCACCAAGCTAATACAATAGCTCCTCTTCTGATCTGTTTCCTTTCTTACCTCCATCTAATGTTTTCTCTGTACTGCAGGCAGAATGATCAGGGCAACAAGAAAATCATATCATTGCAAGCCCCTCTTGAAAAAAATCCTTTATGAACTTTTCTCTTCACTGAGAACAGAATCCACACTCCTGACAATAATCCAAGGGCTCTGCATGACCTGGACCCTGCAATCCTCTCCTAAAACCTTTCCTATCAATTTCCCTCGTACTTTCTGTCCTCTCTGTCAGTTACTCTTTTGTACCAGGCTTGTTTCTCCTGGTGGTCTGTTCACTTGTCCTTACCATTGTAACTTTTGTTTTATAAAATAATTTCCTCGAAACTGAAAAGCACAGAGATGTACCTGTGTGGGTGATGAAATGCACCTATCCCTCAGATCAACCTCTTCATTTGGTTTCCAGATACTACTGACATTCATGATGTCCATGAAGAAAAGCCAGAAAATGAGCAAACATCATCAATTCCACCACAACTTGAAAATATGGCAGGGGATGGTATTCCACCTGAAACTCAGCCTGATGACTTAACTTGTCCCAAGGAAGATGGAATAAGTCCCAATCCTGGTAGTGCTGCCCAAATGGGAGGAACCATTAACAGCAATCTCTCTGTGGATGACCCAAAAGGCACAGCACTGTCTACCTTGGAAACCATGCCAAGTACATTGCAAATAAGTCCACCACAGAAAGTCAATGATCATATAAAATGTCAATTAATGAAGGAAGTTCGAAAGTTTGGAAGAAGTAAGTAGTGAAAATCTATCATTTAAACAATGGGAAAGCCCTCTCATTCTATTATTTAGAATAAATAAAAGCTATCTTTGAGGCGCATCCTTTTGTAGTATTGGTTTTTCACATGATATAAGAATATAGTACAATGATCTTTACTTTGACTAAAAGTACCAGTGTTCCCCAGTACACCTTTTAGATTGATCCTTATTTGTTAGTGTTCCCAATTGTATCCTTAGTAGATATATTCAGGTTTCTTAGTTTAAATGTTTACAACAAACTTCATGTAGCTTTTCAGCCCATAAAGATTGATTATTGAGGTTATGGGTGCATAAAATTGAGTTCTATTTCCTCTTCATATTTATCGAAATACTGAATTTTAAAAAAATACTTTCAGAGTATGAAAGAATATTCATTTTGCTTGAAGATGTGCAAGGTCCTCCAGAAGTCAAGAAACAATTTGTTGAATTTACTATTAAGGAAGCTACAAGGTAGGTGAAAATAAACACTCTTCTATTTTTTAAAGCAGTAAGACCTAATATAGGACAAGGGTGGGGTGAGTAAGAAGCCCCACCTTGGTTTTCTCAAACCTTGGCCCTTAGTCACACTGTCTCCACAAGCTTTAGGTTGATATTATCTGTGTCTGAACCATTCTTCCCAGCCCACAGAGTCTTCCGGGCTCACTATAGTCTGTGGTGGGCTTGGTATTTGTAGACTGACTCTTTACTATGAGGATGAATTTTATATTCTCATATTTATTGTAATCTTTTTGTAATCATCACCATGCCTCCCATATCATAGGTGCTTTAGTTATCATTTTGGATAATGAAATGTCTTTTATTTTCAGGTTTAAAAGGTGGCACTTAATTAAACACCTGGAGATGTTCCTAGAAAAAATAGTTTCCGATCAACTTCTCAACAACGATGCTCACTTTGAAAACAGTTAATTGTGTTATGACAATGATCAATGAGAAAAGAGGAAAAGTTTTCTTTGGAGTAGAGTGGCTAGGGTATTTGTGAAACTTACAGAGGCTAAGAAAAAGCAGTGGGGCTTTATAAATTTTATGAGTGTTTCTCAATAAAAAGTGGCTTTTGCCCTAAGAAATTCCTTTGAAAAGAAACTTTGTTGTTTGTTTGTTTGTTTTCCTACATGAGTGGGGAGATGTTATTAACTCATAGTCTAAATACTATTAAAATCCTCATATCTGCTCCTGGTCACCTGGTTGTAGCTGTATTTATAATTGCTTTCTTTCACTACTAATTTATATTCCCTTTGCCTTCATCCAGCATTTCTGCTGGTCATGGTTCTTTGCCTGGTAGGACAACTCAAAAATTTCATTCCTGAAGGGTCTGGATCATTAGATATTCTGCCTCAGTTGGGTTGTTGTAATTTTCCATTGACTTTAACCACAAAACATAGGAGTACTGCAAAGCACTCTGGACATTCTTGACATACTTCCCCTTTACCTACTGTATAGTAGCAACCCAATTTCCATTTGATACTCTGATTCAATCACTCTAGCTAGTATAGTTATCTCCTTTTTTGCCTGTTGATTGAGAGGCATGAGGAGTCCTAAATGGCCAGCTGGCAGCCTCAAGTTTCAGTTAATAGAATCATTGTGGTATAGCCTTAGAAAGACTATCTCCCTTAGAATTTAGACCTCTAGTCTGTCAGAGCCTAAAGTCATAAACACGGGAAAGAAAAATTTTCTAGTGGATCACTTTGGGTAAAATGAGTGGAGACACTCCCATTGCCACTGCTTGACTGCTGGAGACATGAATCCTGGCTATGGCAGAAACAGCGTCATATATAATGGATGCTGATGTAGAGCATTACCACGTCTTATGGGACAATGGCCCATTACTGCAGGTTACTTAGTGCCACCTAGTTGGTACCATACCTGTGTCTTCAAAAGGCCATTCCAGTGTTCTATTGAGGTATTACGTCAGGATGATGGAGAACATAATAAAATCAATGAATTCCCTGAGCATGGGCCCATTACCATACTTTAATTCCTGTGACAAAAGTTCTTTGTTTATAATCAGTGCTATTTGGAATACCATGTTGATGGATAAGGCATTATCTAAGTCCATGAATGTTGATTTTCTCAAAACTACCAGGGTTTTTGAGGGTAGGGACTGGACATCGAGAATAAGTGTATATTTGAGTAAGAAGGCATTTCCCCTTCCATGATGGAAGTTGTCCAGTGTAATAACTCTTCCCTGTGGTACTCCTCGTTCTGGGGAACATTATCCTATCAGAAGTTCAGTGTTTGTTGCTTGCTGGCAGATTGGGCACTCAACAATGACTGCTGTGAGATTGGCCTTGATGAGTAGAAGTCCATGTTGCTGAGCCCATGACTAACCCCTTTCCCTACTACCATGGCCATGATGCACCATTACTGTTTTGGATATGGAGGGTCCACTTGAGAAGGTAGTGGGTTGGACCTGGTTGAGGGGGAGTGTCCCACAGCTGAGAGAGGCAAGAAGGTAATGGGGACCTTAGTCTTATAACCGTAAGGATATATATCTACCAACAACCAGAAAAAAACTTGGAAATAGTTTCTTTTTAAGGTTCTCCTGATAAGCACCCAGCCTGTACAATTGATTTTGTTTTTGTGAGACACTAATTGGGGAAACCGGTAGAGCCTGCTTTGGGCTTCTGGCCTACATAACTGTGAGATAATAAATGTGTATTGTTTTAAGTTTGTAGTAATTTGTTACACAGCAATAGAAAATTAATACAGGTGGTGCCAGCCTATTATGAAGAAACAACTGTAAACCAAGCCCAAGTTCCTTTTCTTTTTTCAGTAAACTGGTCATAGGGAACTCCCCATGAGGACATGAGTACAAGTTCAGAGAGCTTTCCCTTGTTATGGGCCCCACTCAAAATTCACAGTTTTCAAGTCATTCAGCAATGGGTCAGAGTAGCATAACCAAATGAGGTACATGTTAAACACCAGAATATAATGAGGCCTACAGATTATTGTGTCCCTTTTGTAGTGATAGTACAAGCAAGATGTACCAACTTGCTATCCTGACATACCCTAGACAATTGAACCCCTAAAATTTTCTGTAAGTTTGGAATGCCCCCAATTTTTTGTGGGAATTATTTTGCAAGTTCTGCCATGTAAGCATGTTACCAATTAGTCTAGAGTAGTTGCTATTTCCTTCTTAATCAGTATAATATCATGAATGCAAAAAAAAAACCCCAATGTGATGTCTGGTATAAGATAAAAGTGATCAAGTTCCCTAAGGACTAGATTATGACTGAAGGATAGAGAATTCATATAAGCCTGAGGTAGGACATGATGATACATTACCAGTCTTTACAGGTAAAAGCAAATTGTTTCTGGTGATATTTAAAAGACCAAAAAAAAACCCCAAAACATTCACCTGATCAATAGTGTATAACAGGTGCCCGGCTGTTTGCTCAAGCAACAAAATTCCATCTGGTCCAGCAGCTCCTCTTGTAGCCACCAGCTGATTAAGTTTATGATAATCCACTGTCATTCTCCGAGATCCTTCTGTTTCTGGTCAAATAGATAATAAGGAAGGAATGTTGTAAGAATCACCACCCCTGCATCTTTCAAATCTTTCATGGTGGCACAAATCACTCCAATTCCTCCAGGAATGTGGTATTGCTTTTGGTTTACTATTTTTTTTATCAGTAGAAGCACTTTTTATGGCTTCCAATTATCATATCTTACCCTGATGGCCATCACCTCATATATAGGGAACCAATGGGGAAATTCTGCCAGTAGCTAAATATTTCTTTTCTATTCATGCATTCTGCAACTGGAGCAATAACAGGAGGGTGCATACAGGGACCAACTGGGCCCACTGTGGGATGAATCTAAGGTAAAACTTCATTGATCACCTGACTGTCATAGGACCCTTTTCTGATTGGTTGACTACAATAATGTTTTGGATCAGCAGTACCATGCAAGAAAAGTACCTCAAGGGAGACCATTATAGGTTGTTCAGGCAAAGAGGAAATAACTTCCACAGGCAGGAGTAGAAGAGCTACTTCTACTGGAAAAGACATCTCAGAGGATTTATGTGTTAAGGAACTCAGTGGTTCATTTCCACTTACAGCTTAGAAACTTGAGCCCAAAGAAACTAAGTCATTTGTCCGAGGTCACACAACTGATTGGTAGCTGAATCCAGATTGAAACATAGGTGTGCATCACTCCACAGCCCATGATCTTAAACACTATACAGTAATGGGACTGTGCTGCACAAAATGGAAACTAGATTCCTAATGAAATTTAGGTCTAGAGAATAAAAATACAAGGATTTAACTGCAGGACAAGAACCCCTTTCATCCCAAAGTCGAATGTGATTCTTAACAGGGTTCAAGAGAAAATAACATAAGGCTTCATGCTCCTAGGCAGTCATTTGAAATTTCTGCAAAATTGATATAGTCAAGCAAGAAAGGATGTCCTTACCTCTGAAAACCTGTACCCATACCAAGAAAGTCCTCTCTCAAGCAGACTTACTCAGAAAATCAATTCACCTTTGAGAGCAGAAATTCTACTTAAAAGCAAAAACCTAACATGTCAAATCAGGACTGCCAGCCTGACTCCAAAGTGCACGTTGACCTTTCCACTGTTCCATAAGCTGCCATATAACTCTCCCACACCTTTGAAGACTCTTCTCATAGGTTTTGGATTCACCACAGTTTCCTTATAGTTATGACACAAGCCTAAAGAACCCAACTGTCATCAATATCATCACCATCATTATTATCCCCCAAATTTTCCAAGTGCCAACTCTATCCTGGCACTGTGCAGGCTCTTGATAGCAAGAGCTTCTAACCTGCTTCATTCCTCCTGAGGAACTCATTGAGAAGAAACTATTCACCTCACTTTCCTGGTGAGGAACACAAGGCTGAGGCAGATGAGGTGGTGACCAATGCCACACAGTCAGTAAATGACAAAGCCAACTATTTTTTTTTTGCATTAATTTGATTTTATTTAAATATAAACTTTTTTCCTTTATTTTAAAATGAGTTTTAGATTACATAAATGTTACATCAAAAATATAGGGGATTCCCATATACCCCACCCCCTCCCCCTTACACATTTTCCCCTATTAACAGCATCTTACATTAGTGCGGTACATTTGTTACAATTGATGAACACATATTGAAGCATTGCTGCTAACCATTGTCAATAGTTTACATTATAGTTTACATTTTGCACTGCACAATTTTATAGGTTTTGACAAAATGTATAATGGCTTGTATCTGTCATTGCAATATCATGTAGAACAATTCCAATGTCCCCAAAATGCCCCATGTAACACCTATTCTTCCCTTTCCCTCCCCTCAGAACCTTTGGTAACCACTGTCTTTATATCAATGTTAAAAGTTCTTCATTAAGTGAATAATAATGTCTACTTTAGTCCATAGCTGCCTTCCGTGCCCCCCCCCTTAGGTTTGTTTGTTCTTCAGTCTAGAGGATTCTGGGATGGTGATGCCCACTATGCTTCCGATTGAGAGGGGGCTTAGATCCCACGGGGCAGATGAATGGAACTGTCTCTGGATACTCTTTGATTTTTGGGATGGGCGTTATCTATCATCATCCTTTTGTTAGCTGTTCTGGATTAGTCTGATGAACTGGCGATCGCTGCAACTCTGCTGAGATTCAGGGTTCAACCGGCATATGAAGAGCCGGAAGATTTAAGTTTCTGGGACATATATGTAATGGGTATAGTGCTAATTATAGGTTCAAATAAATAGGGCAGAAGAACCATGAGTAGGAAAAGTATAAACGAGTCTAACTCTGATACATTGGGGAGATAGGTATCATATATTTTAAAGTAAGGCCCACCGATGGGGTGTTGATTACCTGGGGTTGTCTGCACTGCCTATAGTATGTAGATGTCTCTAGAGCCCTCAGGAGCACTCCTGCTTGAGGAACTGTTTACTGTGGCATTCAGTGAGGGGTGGTGCATAAGCTAACCTCTGGAATGACCTCCTGACTCACTTTGAACTCTCTTAGCCATAAAAACTCATTTGTATTCAATATTTCCTTCTTTTGGTCAAGGTCTTTTTCCAAATGCATCACTGGTTGGTGCTTGGTAATAATCCTTCGGTGCCAGGGAGGCCCATCCCCTCCCTGGGAGTCATATCCCATGTCGAGGGGAAAGTAGTGAATCTACATGCTGAGTTTGACTTAGAGAGAGGCCACATTTGAGCAACAAGGAGGCTTTCAGGAGGTAATTCTTAGGCAATATATATTACTAGGCTAAGTTTCAATTTCAGAAGATCAAGCTTCATAAGTAAAAGCATCATTATCAAGGACCTGATGTATTGGCTTGTCCTCCTTTGCTAGGCACTGCCCATGTACCCTAGAGATTCTTGCCACTCTATGAGAGAATGTAGCAGGACTTCCCAGGATGGGAATTCAATATTCCTTCAATTATTCTGTGGGTCTCCCCCTACCAAAACAAGACCCCATGACCATATGAACACATTCATATGCCATAGAGGCATGCCCCAGGTGCACCCCTCCCCACACATTCCCCCACCACCAATACCCTGCACCTGTGATCCTCCCCGGCCACAGTTGCAACCCTTCTGTAATCCAAAACCTCCCCAAAAACAAAGCCAAGAAAAAATAATAAAATTTAACATTTTTTAAAATTAAAAAATAAAAGAATAATTTTTTTGCATTGTGCCTTTCATCAACACAAGATCTGTTATGTATATTGACTATTTCTTCTGCATGTTCCCCCAGTGTCTTATTTTTTTCACTTTATTTTCCAAAAAGCTTTAGGTTACAGAAAAGTCAAATAGAAAATATAGGGGATTCCTATATACCTCACTCCCTTCCCCCCACACATCCTTCCATACCAATGCCATCTTATATGAGTATGGTACATTTGTTACAGTTGACTAACAAATATGGCAGCATTGCTACTAACCATGGTCAATGGTTTACATTATGGTTTACCTTTTGCACTGCATACTTTTATAGGTTCTGACAAAATGTATAATAGACTGTATCTGTCATTACAAGATCATCCAGAAGAATTCCAATGCCTAAAAAATGCCCTGTGTTCCACCCATTATTCCCATCTCCTCCCCTCGCAACCTACAGCAACCACTAAGTTTCATTTTTTGAAGAATAAGGTTCATAGTTACATGCATTAATATTGATGGTTTGAAACATACTGGTCTGTTTGCTTTTATTAGATACTGCCTATGTACTTGAGAGGTTCTAAATCCTCTATTTGAGACTGTAGCAGGACTCCCCAGGATAGGAGTTTAATATTTTCTTGTTTATTATGTGGGTCTCCACCCACTGAGATAACACTCTATGCCAAGATAAATACATTCATATTCCATAAAAGCATGCCCCAGGTGAACCCTTTCCCATATATCACCCCACCGCTGACACCCTGCACCCATGACCCTCCCTGCCATATTTGCAAAAAAAATTTCCCACCATTGCAGTTTCAACCACAGACCTGCAAATCCCCAGAGTTTGCCTGTTCCTTCCTCTAGTCCTCTCCTCATTTCTATGGATAGTCCATCCCAACCCTCCCACCCTGCTCACCCTCACATTCCAGCACCACTGACCCCACTCATGTACCTGCACCACTATCATCACCCTCCACTGCCAAATCACCCCCTTCCGCCTTATCATGGGTTTTGCCCATATTAAGCATCGGTTTACCACACTCTACTCCCTTTCTGTCTCCTGATAGCCTATCTTCCAGACTCTAGCTCTGTGGTTCTCTGCTCAATAGGCAAAGTCAACTCTTTTTTCTCTTTAGTGATTTTTTAATTAATTTTTTTCAAGAA
>JAQZBX010101960.1:0-11214 GCA_029593785.1 Cabassous unicinctus
CTTCTCCTCCCAGGCCATAGGGGTTTAATTTATGATACCCATGGCATTTTTGGTGGGATGCTTTGGTCAGCATAAGTTGTATTTAGAAGCATAGAGTTACACAACCTAGTAGGGTACCCCAATAGTACTGGGTAGGGTTTGAGTCCCTTACTATTCCTCATTAGGCTTCTGAGCCTTGAATGTGTCTTTAGTGCTGGTAAGCATCATGGCATTGATGGGGTACTGGGTGAGGTAGAGCACTCGAGGGGAAGCATTCAGCATACCCAGGTGTTTGACCAGCTAGGGCGCCATCTAGAATGTGTTATTACAAGAGGTAAAATTCTGTTGGCTCAGGAAAGTAAATAAGGGAGTGTTGGGAGGCATTTAAGTAGATACAGATGGGGATGGTAGTGTTCTCAGGTGTGTGAACTGAAGTGTATAGATGTCCCAACAGAGGAAGAGAGGTAGGTTCCAAGGTGATGCTGCTAGCTTGAAGTGTGGTGAGAAGCTGTTGATGGGTTGCCAGTGTTTTACCCTGCACTGGGTCATATTTTGGCAATAGGCCTGACTGTGAGAATGGCAAGTGCCCAGTGTTTGGGAGCAGCTGGTAAGGCCATGGATGTTTCTGGTTGATTCACATAGAGCCATTTTTGGCTAAGTTAGCTGCTGTTAGTACAAAATTTCTTTAAAAGTGTTTGGCTTGTCCTCCCCCTAGCCATAATAAGAGGAAGTAGAACACATGAAGCTTTATTTGGGCTAGAGTTAGAGGGAATCGCACATAATTTATGTACTGGCTCTGTCACAGACACTACTTAATTTTTTTGAAGAGGTATCTCAGGCCATCCAATGGCTGGCACTTGAATGTTTCATTAAGTGCTTCAGGTGAGTTGGCACTTCCATGGACAGCTGGCTTCATTTGGGATAAGTGCACCCAGCTGGAAATTCCTTTTACTTTAATGGCTGTGGGAGAGATTAGAATCACATAGTAAGGTTCCTAATTGGAACCTTTTGGTTCTAATTGGGAGTGAGGTATGTTATCCTGCCTGGTTTTTATTAGAACCTGGTCTCCTGTTTTAACTTTAGGCAAAGGCAACTCACAGTTGGGGCTAGGGAAGATTTTGTTCCCAAGCTTTTGGATAACTTGTTGAATTTTTCTGAGGTTGATGAAATATTTAGTGAGTTCTTGGGTTTCCTGAGCTAGTACTAGATTTTGGGTGAGGAGAGGTTGCCCACAGACCATCTTGAAGGGGCTAAGCTGGAGTGGTTCTTTTGGAGCTACACACAGCCTTAGGAAAGCAATGGGCAGATTGATGAACCAAGGTGATGTGGTTTCCTGGGAAAGCTTGGCCAGAATTTGTTTCAGAGTATGGTTATGTTTTTTTACTTTCCCTGAGGATTGGGGCTTCCAGGACCTATGAAGATGATATTTAATTCCAAGGGCAGTTGATAGACTTGGTTTATTTTGCTAATAAAGGCTGGCCCATTGTCACTTTTGAGTGACTTAGGTAGTCTGAACCTGGCAACAATTTCCCTTAGGAGGGCTTTAGCCAAATTGTTTGCAGTTTCCCTTCTAGTGGGAAATGCTTCCACCTATTCAGTAAAAGTATCAACCAGTACTAAGAGGTACCTATAGCCCTGGCAAGATGGCATGTGAGTAAAGCCAATTTGCCAGTCCTCCCCAGGGTATGATCCCTGCATCTGGACAGGGAGGCTTAAGGGAGGATGTTTGCTAAGCCTCCTGTTGTTTGGGTCATTAATTGCACATAATGAACAACACTTGTTGACTTCTTTGATTGTTTTTGCTAGGCCCTGGCCCTCAAAGGCCCATTTGGCTAATCTGGTTAGGCCATTCTTCCATAGATGAGTAGTTTGGTGGAGTCCATGAAGGACTTTTTACTGCACCACTCCTGGCAGGTAGACTTGTGCTTCTTTGGGCAACTACCCACTAGCTTTCAGGGTTAACCTTAGGTGAGTTGCTTTAGTTTTTTCATCCTGGGTATAGCCTGGAGCTTTAGGTAGTGGGACAAGTTCTGGGATAAGGGCTAAAAGGGAAACTGAGCTTTGTGTGGCAGCATTAGCTGCTGCATCTGTTCAGGCATTTCCCCTGGCTATAGCAGTGTCTGTTTTCTGGTGCCCCAGGCAATGCATAATTACTATTTTTCAGGGCAACAGAACAACTTCCAGTAGGTTTAGGATTTCTTGACTGTGCTTTATTTGTGACCCACTGTTGGTGAGCAAGCCTTGTTCCTGCCACACAGCAGAATGGGCATGGAGGATGAGGAAAGCATACCTGAAGTTTGTCTAAATGTTAGCCCTTTTCCCAGCTGCTAGTTTTAAATTTTGGGTAGGGGTGATCAGCTCTGACTTCTGGGCCAAGGTCCCAGGGGGAAGGCCTTGGGCTTTTGTGGTTTTGAATTGAGAAACCACTTCATAGCCTGCCCTTTTAATTCCTTCCCTGATGGAACTGCTTCCATGAGGAACCATTCAAGGTTGGAGTTTACTAGAGGTTCATCTTCAAAATCTGGCCTTCTTGAATAATTTTGGTTAAGAGTTTTAATGCAGGAGTGGAGAAGGGGCCCCTCAGAATCTGACCTTGGACTCTCTCCTGGTAGCAGGATAGCTGGGATGAGGGCCTGACACACCATTAACTGCACCACAGGGGTCTATAGTAATTGAGCCTAGAATTTATTTAACTGGCTGCCTGTAAGCCATTGGTGGCTTCTGGCCTCAGGTATGTCTTTCACCTGGTTTGGGGTGAAGACTGTGAGAGGCTGCCCCCAAGTTAATTTGATGGCTAGCTCAATTAAAAGGGCAGTTGCCCCCACTGCTCTCAGGCAAGTTGGTCATCCCTATGCTTTGTTATCCAGGGGTTTAGAGAAATAAGCTACTGGTTGAGAAATCTCACCCAAGTTTTGGACTAACACCTTTAGAGCCATCCCCTTCCTGTCAGTTACATACAGATAGAAACACTTGTTTAAATTAGGAATGCCTAAGGAGGGAGAGCTAAGGCCTGTTTTAAGGCATGGAAGGTAATTTCCTAGTCTTTTCCCCATTCCAAGGGGAAATAGCATTGTACAGTGGTCAGGCTATTTCACCAAACCTGGGTTTCCACAGTCTACAGTAACCACTCATTCCTTGGAAAGCCAACAGTTGTTTCTTTGAGGCTAGGGAATACTAGTGATGGCTTAAATTCTTTCTGCAGAAAGAGACCTTTACCCAGGGGTGAGAAGAAACCTTAAGTAGGAGACTTTCTGCCAAGAGATTTGTGCCTTGGATGCCAACCGTCCATAGCACCTATTAGTTAGGAAATTAAGGACTAATAGGTGTTGGCATCAGAAATTGCCTTTGTTGGCAACAGGTCATCCACATATTGTAAAAGGGAGCTCTGAGGCAAGTGGAGATCAACTAGATCCTGAGCTAATGTATTCCCAAAAATACAGTTGCTCTATTGAAACTTCTGTGGCAACACAGTCCATGTCAGCTGGATGAGAGTTTTAGTGTTGGGCTCCTGCCTTTCAAAGGCAAAAAGGAACTGGGAGTCCCAGTGGAGATGAATGCAGAAAACATCCTTTCAATCAATAACAGTAAACAAAACTGTGGTTTTTGGGACCTGGTTTTGCTGAGTATAAGGGTTGGGTACAACCAGATGAATGGATATGACAAAGCTATTTACTGCTCTTAAGTCTTGAACCAGCTGGTAAGTGATGTTGGACTTTTTCACAGGAAGAATGGGCATGTTGCAAGGAGATTGGCAGGGGTTAAGAAGGCCATTATCCAAGAACTTTCTAATCATGGGCTAGAGACCCTTAACAGCTTCCTCCTTAGGGGAGTTTTATTAGTCAGCCAAAGGAGTGCTGATGCAAAATACCAGAAATCAGTTGGTTTTTATAAAGGGTATTTATTTGAGGTATAAGTCCACAGTTACCAGGCTGTAAAGCCTAAGTTTCTTCCCTCATCAAAGTCCATTGCCACGTGTTGAAGCAAGACAACTGCCATTTGCCAGGGTTCAGGTTTCT
This sequence comes from Cabassous unicinctus, assembly GCA_029593785.1. Taxonomy (NCBI): domain Eukaryota; kingdom Metazoa; phylum Chordata; class Mammalia; order Cingulata; family Chlamyphoridae; genus Cabassous; species Cabassous unicinctus. The sequence continues at coordinate 3,996 of JAQZBX010101960.1, forward strand.
TGGGTTCCTCTCTTCCTGGGGCTCTGTTTCTCTCCAAGCCCATCTCCTGTTTCCTCCACAAGGCCAGCTGCAGACTATCAGGCAAATGGCTTGTTTCTTTCCCGGGGCTTTCTCTCTTTCCTCATGAACAAGCTCTCTTACTTCCCAGGGCTCCAGCTCAAGATTCCAAAATCAGAAATGCTCCAACCCTGTCTTTGCAATGTTTTTTATACTTGAGACCACACACATTAAGGGGTGGGGCTTAAAGCCCTGCTGACATGGTCCAGTTAATGCCCTAATCATAACCTAATCATGCCTAGATTAACAGACCAGTTTACAAGCATAATCAAATATCTATTTTTGGAATTCATAATTACATCAAACTGCCCAAACTGCTACAGGGGTACTGCTTCCTATGAGGGTAGGGCTGGTTGGCGTTATAAGCAATGGAAACTGGGGGAACCTGGAGTGCCCTACCTGGGACCCCTGTTTCTCATACCAAAGGATTTACTTGGTCAGGTATTTCTTGAGGGATTTCACTGAGTGGGGTCCCTGGGTCTGATGCTAACAATACAGCCAGACAGTTTTGAACTCAGGTCTTCCCACTGTCATTTCCAAGGCCATATATACCTGGGGATTTAGGCTGGGTTCTACCAATCAAATGTTAGCCTCTAGGGAATTGAGAAGGTCTCATCCCATTATTGGGCCCAGACATTCTGGAATAATTAGAAACTGATGGCTTATTAGTAGGTTTCCTAGTTTACAGGGGAGAGGTTTAGTAAAAGGTTTAGGTTTTGATTTCCCATTAACTCCCACTATAACCCATGACTGAGATGAAGAGATCTAGAGTGGCTGGTTAGGATGGAACAAGTGGCTCCTGTATCAATTAAGAAATTAACAATTGTACCTGACACATCAAGGGTCACCTGAGGCTGCTCCTCCTGGCTGATGGTTCATGGTGTCATTTAGGGAGCCATACTTAGTCTCAGGCCTCCTCAGTCCTTCTCAGGGGCAGTGAGCATGGCTCACAGGGGGAGCCCTGCTCCCTCTCTGGGGAGAGGTACACTCCCAGGCCCAATGCCCATCCTTTCTGCACCTGGGGCAAGGCCCTGGCGGTTGCCAGTGGTGAGACAGCTTAAGGCAGCCACTTTTTCAGTGTTCAGCTTTTCCACACTTGAAGCAGTTTTCTGCTGATGAGAATCAGAGCTTGTGTGGCCCTGAGATAATGGGTTACCTTTAATAGCAACTGCAAAATGGCAAGCCTGTTCTCGGGCCTTTATCTTACCACTATTTAACTTCTCCTCCTTGGCAGTGTGGTCTTGATTGTTGAAGACTGAAAAGGCTGTATCTAAAAGGGTATTCATGGGAGTTTGGGGACCCATAGCAAGCTTTTGTAGCTTCTTATGTATATCTGGAGCAGACTTGCTGATGAAGTAAGTTGCTATTAGCGTCTGTCTTTCATTAGACTTAGGGCCTATTAGAGTATATTTTTTCATTACTTCAACCAACTTTCCCTGAAATAAGGCTGGGTTCTTATCTTGTTGTTGAGTAATTTCCCTGAACTTATTGTAATTGACCACTTTGGAAATGCACCTCTTCATCCCTTTAAGGAGACATGTGATCATATGTTTTCTAACCTTTAGGTCTGCCTGTCCCCTTTGATAGTTCAATCCAGGATCTGTATTAGAGACTACTGTTGCTTCCACTGCATACTGATTAGCTTGTTGGATGGCCAGTTTATCAGTTATGCCCTTGGGCTTCAGTCCAGTTGTGGTGCTTTTCCTCTGGGGTACAGCAAGTAGAAAGAATAATATGCATGTCACCCCATGTTAGTTCATAGATCATTGTGAGGTGTGGAATCCTTCAGTAAATTTTGTGAGGTCCTCAGAGAACTGAACTTACTTCTCTATGCACTGTGCCAGGATGGCGATAGAGAAGGGGGCATGTACCCTAATGCTTCCTGCATCCCCATTAGCTACTTTCCTTAAAGGTTAGAGATTTTTAGATTTCTTAGCTTGGTGGAATGAGGCTCCACTTCAGGTATGACCCATTGTTTTAGGCCTTAAGTCATATGAAGGGGGTGCTGAAGCCTCTGCTGGAGGTGGGTTTAAAGGGGCTTCTCGGTCCAGAGCCAGGTCATAACAAGGTGGACCACTAAGAAGGGGGTCATTTAGGATATCACTATCCTTCCTGGGAGGGGACTCACCCTGCAATCTAAGGCTTCCTTCTGCATAGCATAGCAGACAAGAACCTTTTGGGCTTTTATTATGACATAGGGCTACAAAAAGCTGTATATAGGGAAAGTTTACCCACTTCCCTTCCCTCTTACATAGCAGGGCTATCTGAAGTATAGGGCTTAGATTGAGGGTCCCATTTATCAACCACTCTTGGCCATCTTTTACCTTGTACTGTACAGAGAGAGATTAGCTTCCTCTTTTTTAGACCATTGGTAGGCAGGTTGTCCCAATTTCTGAGAAGACACCCCATCTGCTGTTGGGCATCTGCTGGAATGCTGGAAGAGCCACCCATTATCCTAGGGAAGGATAAGCTACATTTGTTAGTTTGGATGGTGTCCCACCACTGTTCTGACAGAACAGGTTGTTTGCCGAGCCAGCATCCTGGATTCAGGAGGCCTGTTCATTGTCCCACATTTTGGGCATTGGGAGCCTTTTGTCTCTGGGCATTCCCAGAGTTGTAGAGGTCTTGGGGGCATCTGGGTCCAGTTGACAGACTGAACTCCCAAGCTGGCTGATCCTAGGAAAAAGGGCTGACTAGGGACATTTCCTTTGTCTACCTTTCAGTGGTCTTAGTAGCTGCCCATGAATACCTCACCTCATAAATGCTCCCAGGGACCAAATTCCTCAGTGAAACCCAATGTTCAAAGCCCATTAAGAATCTAAGATTAATTTTTCTGTGTCTTGCTGGCAAACAACCTTAGGGACCATCCCCCTACCATAGAAAATCTTTGGACCTCTCTAGGGTAGAGAAGAAGCAAATCCTCAAAGCACTGCAGAAGGTGTGGCTTACACCCTGCTAAGAAATGCATTTTCAGTTCCTCAGGCAATCTAAAGCATCTCCCAGATTCAGAATGAGGACAGCAGTAGTCAGAAGATCAAAGGAACTTTTACTTAAAAGGAGTTAACTAGGGATCTAAGGAAACAATACAACAGGGTGATAGCCATTTTTCTGAATACAGAAAGGGTCCAGTAAATTCCCTGCAGACTTCTGCTCCAGTAAGGCCATATGCTCAGTCAGGTCTCAAGAGTGGTTTCACCCACCACCCAGAACTTCCTTTGATCTACATGGCATGGGGATTGACTTCCAGAAAGGGAGTCAGAAGTCTGGGCAGACAGAGTTTATGTCCCTTAGGAGCTTATCCAGGAACCCCCTAGCCATTAACACCCTTTGAAATGGTAGAACTAAAAGAGGGAACAGATAGGCCTTAATTAAAACTTACCAGTCTCTGATGGGGTCAGGGAGCACTACTCACTTATTTTTCTCCTGGCTGGCTCATCAAATGAAAATGGTGAAATGTTGGATTCCTCTAGGTTCTTGGCTATGATGCATAAAAGATTTTATGAACATGCCTGTTTAGTTAGTCCAGTAAAAAGAATTTATTTAGGAAATGAGGGAAAGAACAGAGCTTACTGAGAAAAGGGGGAGAAAGATGGAAAAATCCACTGAGATTTGCTGCAGGCTTCTATAGGAAGAGAATGTAATCTGGCTTGCACAGTCACCTTTATTAAGTGATTGATTATCCTTTCCATTATTAATTCTAAGGGAAGGGGCCCCAGCTATTTTTGGCTACCCCACCAATAGTGGGACCAATGATGAGGACTGTTTGAATATCTGGGGCCAAGGGGAGGGCCCAGAAAGAGAAACTGGGACCCCAAGGTTACACTCAAGTTCCTAGCTGGGTCTTGCAGCCATGTTGTCAACTGGCCATGTGGTCTGCCATCCATCTTGTGACTCATCTTCTCCTAATTTCCCTGAATAACCTGCCTCACTACAGCATCAAAATAAAAATTTCTGAGCTCCAAGCCTAACAGGATTCCAAGGATATCAGATAGGTCTTCTTTAGCTTCATCTGAGCAGACCACAAATTCATGAAGCTATGAATATGTTTCAGAATATCAATAAGTCAGATGTACATATTTTATCAAGGTGCATACGGTAAAGTGGGTAGCTGCTGAGTGGCAAAGGAAAATCATATTTTCACCCATGGGGAAAACATCCCAGGTATTCGAGGCTGAGCTTTCTAAAGAGAACCATGGGGTTTCCACCCCACCTCCCAGTATAACCAACACCAGGTTTGGTATACCATCTGGATACCTTCCAGGATTTTCTGAGGCATGCACCCCGAAGCCCATGGTTCAAGTGAAACAGGAAGAGAGGACGTGTGTGGTGACCATGGGCTGGCTGGTCACAAAGGAACAAAGCTTCCACTGTGTGTCCTGATGTCACAAGTTCCCCTCCACAGAAGCCACCCTGGAGAACAGTGTGTTGCATGAAGGAGGGATTCAATTGCCATATCTTCTTTGAAAAGATGCTGGGGAGGCAGCAGCCACCCTCATCACTGCACCAAACCTTAGAGTGGCATCAGCAGTTGCAGGAAAGCATGATGGTGGCCATGAAGAAGAAAGTAAAAGAAAAGGAAGAAATCTGTCAACAACTGCTGCATAAGCTGGAAGAGCAAAATCAAGATCTGAACAAGTTGAGGCAAGAGCTGGGGCAGGTGCAGAAGCAGAAGAGTTGGCCAAAGAAACTGAGAGCACCACATTCTCTAGTGCAGAGGAGGGAGTGCTTAATGACCCACCATCAGGCACAGTGACTTGGACAGAGCATGGTTTGGGGCTGAGTAATGCACATCTTTCTATAAAGATCTCCATTCTGGCTACTGTAATTCACCTACCATTTAAGACCCCCTACTCCATCCATTGTAATGTTGCAGACCTCTGCCCACCTGCAAGAGGGGTAACAGCCCCAGTTGGAACTGGATTGAAGAAGCCTCAGAGTTGCTGACATCAGATCAGGCTAAGAGGCTAGCCCAGCCCAGTGGAGGATAGAAAAAGCCTCCTCTGGAAGTTGAGTTCTATGCTACCCTGAAAGTGAGCCATACTCTAAGTTGGGGAAAGAGATATGGGATTTCACTGGGTTATGGGAGACTGGAAGAGGGTGTCAGTAAAGGCAGCTTCATGGAAAGTGAGTTCTTACAGAAGAATGTAGCAGATTTTTTTTTTACACAGACCATATGCTTTTATTTAGTGTGAAGGCACAACTTTAACAGAGTTAAAAGCATAGGTACTTTAATTACTTTTGTTGTATTGTCAGTACTGGCTAATAAAAATATATATTTGCAAACATGTCTTCAAAGATTTTTCAGGTCGTCAATGCAAAAGTTGATTCATATCTATCCTTCTGCCAGTACCATGCTGTTTTGACCACGGTAGCTTTGTAATAAATTTTAAAGTCAGGAAGTGTGAGTCCTTCATCTTCATTCTTCTTTTTTCAAAACCATTTTGGCTATTCAAGGTCCCTTACCATTTCAAATAAATTTGCTGATTTGATTTTACATTTCTGCAATGAAGGCTGTTGAAATTTTATTGGAATGCATTGAATCTGTAAATCATTTTGGTTAGAATTAACAACCTGACCATATTTAGTCTTCCAGTCCATAAGCATGGAATATTTATCCATTTATTGAGAATTTTTATGATTTCTTTTATGAAACTTTTATAGTTTTCCATGTATAAGTCCTCTATATATTTTATTAATTTTATCCATAGATATTTGAGTCTTTTAGTTGCAATTGTAAATAGAAGTTTTCTCAATTTCAACCTCACATTGTTCTTACTAGTGTGTAGTAATACTACTGATTTTTGTGTGTTGATCTTGTACCCCACCATTTTGCTGAATTTCTTTGCTCTAGTAGCTTTGTTGTAGATTCTTGGGGACTTCCTATATATAGGAATATGTCATCTGCAAATAGTGAAGATCTACTTCATCCTTTTCAATTTAGATGCTTTTTATTTCTTTTTCTTGTCTGATGTACACCAGTTGAATCAAACTTAGGTTCAGAAATATACCCTCATGTCTATGGACAATTTTTTTTAAGTAGAAAAAATTATTCCTTTATTCAAAGAAAATAACTCCATATTTTTTGACTCAGGCATTTTTAAGGATTATATTTACACACCATACAATCCAACCAAATTGTAAAATCAATGGCTCTCAGTAAAATCTCAGAGTTGTGCATTCATCACCACAATCAATTTTAGAACATTTTCATTACTCCAAAAGGAAAATAAAATATCCCATACCCCTCATACCTAATAGTGACACACATTTGTTCTAGCTCATGGAAGAACATTCTTGTATTTGTACGGTTAACCACATTCAGCATCCACAACTGAGTTCACTGTGTTATAAAGTCTCTACTTTATACTCTAGCTTTCCTTCTATTGACATAGATGACCCTAAAATTCCCATTCCAACCACAATCACATTCATAAATCAGTGCTATTAATTATACTCACAATAATGTATTACCATCTTCTCTGCCCATTTGCAAACATTTAAAATCCACCTTATTAAAAATTCTGTAGACATTATAACAAATATAATCTATGGACCATAGCTACTAGTAATATTTTGCTATGTTCTTTCATAATTTGTAACAAATATTCCACAACAATGCAAGGTGTTGGTGGATGGCTGATGTAGGGAAATACTGCACATTATGCATGGTTGTTTTCTAAGCTCACAACTTCTCTAATAAAAATTTTTTTAAAAAATTATACAGACATTAAGCATCAAGTCTTCATTTTCAACCATTATTCTATTTCCTGGTATTCTATACTCTAGATTTTAACTCCATGAGTTTACTGATTTTAATTAATTCATATTAGTGAGAACATGCAATATATGTCCTTTGTGTCTGGTTTATTCCACTCAACATAATGTCCTCAAGGTTCATTCATGTTGTCACATGCATCAGAAATTTATTCTTTCTCACAGCTGAATACTATTCCATTATATGTATATAGCACATTTTGTTTATCCATTGATTGGTTGATGGACACTTAGGTTGTTTTCATCTTTTGGCTATTGTGAATAATGCCACTATGAACAATGGTGTGCAAATGTCTGTTTATGGCCATGTTTTCCTTTATTCTGAGTATATACCTAGGAGTGGGCTTGGCAGATCATATGGCAGCTCTATATCTAACTTCCTGAGGAA
>JAQZBX010101961.1:0-11213 GCA_029593785.1 Cabassous unicinctus
ACAACAGTATGAAAGTGACTGAAGTGATATGTATAGTGGGGAGCTGTGAATGGAAAAGTTCACGGCCCCAAACCTTTTCTTTGGCATTTTTGTTGACTGTAAATTCAAAGTGTCAGCAATTTAATGAGTTTACCAGAAATCTTAATACTGAATTGGATGTATTCATAGAAGTATGTAGTGTTGAACAAGGAAGGTACTCATTTTGGTGTGTTCTCTGATGATCATACCATATGTAGAATGGTGTTTAATTCTGGATGCCACATTTTAGACACACATTGTCAAGTGTTCAGATGTGAAACTTTGTGCCATAGTAGAATTCTGGCTATAGAATTCATTAAGTAACAAAGCCATGTTTGAGTCTTGGCTTTATTATTTATCAACTGTAGGACAATTTATTTCCCTTTCTCAGGCTCAGTTCCCTCATCTTTAAAATGGGGATAACAACATCTATTTCATAGGATTGTTGTGATGAATAAAGGAAAACATGTTCCTCATTCAGCATTTTACAAGTATAAGGAAATCTCATTCTTCTAATTGGCAAGGGTGCTTAAAGGGTTGAAGAAGCTGTCTTTTGTTTGTTTGTTTTTTAGTTTTGATTTACATTTTATGCTGGGGAAGAGGGGACTTTGGCAATATGGGCATGGCAATGAAAGCAATAGCAGCTAATGTTTGTTGGATGTCAGCTATGATGCCAGGCACTGTGCTTGACAATCTTGGTTTAGGTCATCCCCTTTTGATCAGATTTGACATTCAAGACTTTTTGTACTATTGTTATATGCACATGTTTAACAAATATTTTTTAGCACTTGGTATGTATAAAGCAAAGTGCTGGGCATTGTAGCAAATACCAGGAAGAATCATAGCTGATCTCCATCCTAAAGAAGTTTATATTTTAGCAGGGGAGACAAATATGTACTCAAATTCCTTTTAGGATGTGAAATATAATATGATGAGGGGACAGGGAAGAGGGGGAGTAAAGTGGTGCAAGGATGTCTGGCTGCATGTGAGCTAGGCAGGCCTGAATGTTCTACTAGAAACATGGAGGTTAGTGTGTGCTGTTGCTTCAACAGCAAGGCTGCTATTATTGAGTAGGCATGACTGGGTCTGGAGGCCAGAGAACAGGCAATTCTGTTTGTATGTCTGTTTACCCAAGGGCTCTAGAACTTTCAAGCCAGCAGTCACTGTGATATAGGTATGACACTTTAGCAGCCTGAAATTTTAGAATATGTTCTTTTAATTAATACCCTCTCCCCCCTACCCCTTTTAAAAAACCTCAGCATTCCAGTGTGTTTCACTTGTTCTATTAAACTTTAAGCTTTTGCACTGTAATTCATGTTCACTTTAATGAATATCAAACTCCAGAGTGTTCAAAGGGTGTCCCAGAGCCAATGTGACAGGACATGAATGATGATTTTCCAGCTGCCTGATGAGTATTTTAGATCTGACTCTGCTGTTTCCCTAGGTTTCCTTAGCATTTCCAAGTGTTGGCAAATGAGCTTCTAAAATTAGTATAAGTAACTATATATCTGGGCAGCTGGTATGTCCAGGTACTTGTTATGTTTAAATTATTTTTCTAGTGGACACTCCTTGTCCCCAGCTCAGGACAAGGTGTTGGAGCTTGGTGTCTGAGGAACTAGATATCTGCTTCTCTGGCAAAAGGTTAGAAGCTCCTTAAGCCTAGTGAAAGTGATAAGTCACCTGTCAGTCTTATAATGCCAGGTCTTGTTATACCTGTGTCTCTAACAGGTTGGATTAATTTTAGAACTACTTTATGGCTCATGTTTCATTATTGCTTTATTTTCACACTTTTGGAGTGTAGATTAGGGATATTTAAGCCAGAACAGACTCAGTTTATCCTTGGGCTAAGATGTATCCAGGTTGTTTGAGAGCTGTTTGGGGCTGGACTAGCACTACGTAGTGATCTATTGGAATGAGAAAGATTGAAGTGATGGATACTTTTGCCTATGTTTATGAATTCCATATCCAACTTTCAGTTAGACATGTCTGAGTGGAAGGAATCTATATTTTGATTCATTCATTCATTAAATATTGCATCCCTATTGTTTATAAAAAGTAAAGATGAATCATAGAAGGATATTGCCTTCAAGGAGCTTAGTCTGGTTGGAAAATTAAGATAAGTACATAGTTCATTACAATCCAGGTTGAAAGTGAAACATAACTATGTAAAGGCACAAGTCAATGTCATGGAGACTCTGAAGTAGAAATGGTTGTTTTCATCTAGGGAAGAAGGTGGGTAGGGATTGTGAGGGCATGGTGGAATAAGGCATCATGAAAGAGATTCCGTGGAGTTGAAGAGACAGATAAGTAGGATTTGAGATTATAAAAATGTGGGGGAAAGGCTATGCAGAAAGAAAGATTATTGATTAGTGGCATAGAGGCAAGAAAGTACAGTGCATGTAAGGGAAAGAGTAAAAAAAAAAATCAGTACAGTTGGACAACAGGGAACACGAGTGATAAATTAGCTTGAAAAGGTAAGTTGTAGCAAAATAAAAGGTGCTCTGTGTTAGAATTAAGTAGTCAGAAACCATTGAAGTTTTTTGAGAGATAGGGAAACTGCTTAATAAATATTAATTTGTCATCGCTGTCTAAAATGAATGGAAATGTAGAGAGATGGGAAAGGAAGACTAGTTAGGCCCTTATACTCAACCAGGCAACCGGTTATATTTGTCTGCAGTATGGTAATGTCAGTTGAACGAGTGAGGGGGATGTGGGTTAGAGTGGGAAGCACTGAACATATGCTGCTATAGATTTGGATAGGCATTCATGGTTATTGGTTATTAGTGCCAGTTATCAAGTTACAAAAGATAGAAAAAAGAACAGGTTTTGGGTAAAAAAAGATGAGTTTAGTTTTGGCCATATTGAGTTTGGGAATATGGTAGGATATCTAGATGGCAGTGTCTTTGAACTTCGGATAAATATTACCCCCCAATTTTTTATTGGATTTAAAACCTCAGAGATGAATTCTGAGTGTTTTCATTGAATACCATACACGCTGTTTCGCACCTTGTTTTTTTTTTTCATTTAACAGTAATCTTGGCATTCTTTCCTTATTGGTACAATGATAGCGTCCTTTTTTTTTTTAATTTTTCCCCACAACTGCATAGCATTCCACACATGAATGTGTACTGATTTATTTAATCAGCCCTAACTTAATGAACATCAAGTTGTTTGCAGTCTTTTGCTCTTTCAAACAATGTTACAATGAATAATTTTGTGTTCATAAACTTTTACATAGGTCTCTATATGTTTATAAGAATAACTTCCCAGAAGTGAAATTTCTGGATCAAAGTGCATTTGAATTTGTAATTTTGATCAATATTATTGCCCTTTTGTCCTCCATAGGAGTTGTACCAATTTATATACCTGCCAATGGTATTTCAGAGTGCCTATTTCCCCACAGTTTTGCCAATACAGTTTTGTTATCAAATCTTCGAAGTTTTATTAATCAGATAGGTTTAAAAAATTGTATTTCAATGTAGTTTTAATTTGCATTTATCTTGTTAGTAAAGGTGAACATCTTTTTATATGCTGAAGATCTAGTTGTACTTCCCTTTCTCTGACCTCTCCATTCATATCCCTTACCCATTTTTCTATTGTGATGTTGGTTTTTTTGTGTGTGTAAAATTCTAGGAGCTTTTAAAATATCAGGGAGAATATTTCTTTGTAAGAGATGAGTTAAGTGTTTTTTCCCAGTCTGTCCTTTGTCTCTTGACTTTGTACATGGTGGGGTTTTTCAATTATTTATTTCTTTATATACTTTTGGTTTTAGTTTTGTTTTGTTTTGTTTTTGCCTTGTAAATGTTTCCAATGTTTATGTAGTTAAATTTATCAATCTTTCCCTTTATAGTTTTTGGATTCTGGTTCATAGGAAAGTCTTCCCTAATTTGCCCATTTATTTTCCTGGTAGTTTCTTTTATATATATTTAAATGTTTGTTCCTTTAGAGCATTACCCTGGTGTACTAATGAAAAGATCAAAATTAACTTTTTTTTCCCCAATGACTACCACTCTCCAGTTGTTTCAACACAATTTATAGGGAGAATTGTTCAACTCCCTTTCTGCATTGGGTCTGTGCCATTGGTTTGTGTGTTTGTTATGCTCCAATTACCACACTGATCTAATTATTGATTATACCCTTTAGTATCTGATAGAGCTGATAACCCTTTTGTTTTTCTGGATGTTTTTGCTAGTTTATTTTTCCATATGAATTTTAGGATGAGCTTGTCTAGTTTCAACATGACATTTTAAAATTATGTTTCTTTAATCACTATCAAAATACCCTTATATGAAGCTTGAATTTCAGGAAAAAAATAACTTTAAGAAATTAAAGGTGATAATAAAAATTTATTGTATATTTTTCTTCTTATCTTGGCTCTATATGTGATTACTTTAAAAATTTATTAGAAGAAAAATTATAGAATTTGATAGTTTGATCTTGAATATTTAAACATTTCAAGAATACTCTTTTTAAAAAGGAATAGATGTTTTGGCTTAAATAGTATATTTCTAACATATACTCTCCTGTAATCTCTAATATGTTTGAATACATTCATAGTCCTCTAACTTCTTTTTAGAGATCTTCTCATCTGAATTCATAGCTTTTTAAATTTTTTATTTTTTTAATTTTTTGGCCAAAGGAGCCTTCCAAATATTTAAAACATTATGGATATTTTTGACAGTACAATACAAATGATAGTATATGGAAAGAGATTTTTAAAAACACTCCTCATGGGGAGCAGATGCGGCTTAAGCAGTTGAGCACCTGCTTTCCACATGGCAGGTCCTGGGTTCAGTCCTAGTGCCTCCTAAAAATAAAAAACAAAACAAGCAAACAAACGAAAAAATCAACTCAGGGGAGCTGATGTGTCTCAGTGGTTGAGCGCCAGCTTCCCACAAATGAAGTCCAGGGTTCAATCCCCGGGCCCGGTACCTTAAAAAGAAAAAAAAAAATAAACAACACTCCTCATATCATAACTATTTTCATAAAATTCATTAAACTATGTAGTTGAAGAGATTTTTATAGTCAACTAAAATAATAATTGCAGTTGTTTTTTGTGTTTTTTTTTCTTTTAAAAAAAAAAAACATGAAATGCTTCACGAACCTGCATTTCATCCTTGTGCAGGGGCCATGCTAATCTTCTCTGTATCGTTCTAACCCTAATATACGTGCTGCCGAAGTGAACACTGCAGTTGTTTTTATTATTGAAATGTCTCTTTCTAAATTATATCTATTCACAGGAATCTGAATGAATTTAGCTAATTTGAGATTTTTATATTCTTTGTTTTTGCATTTTAATTGATTTACTTTAAGTTTCTTGTTTGTCTATGGTTTGACAGGTAGATTATAGAAAAAATAAAATCTTATGTTTGATATAGCAGTTGAACTGCTGAAGCATATCAAAATGTTTTAGATTAGGTCTTCAAAGTTCCATTTTGAAAAGAAGTATCAGTATAATAGTTGTGTGAAATTTATATCATTTTTACTCTCCTAAGTTAATTTATTACATAAATATATAGATATATGCCATATGCCTAGAACCCAGAGAGGTTTTTTGTTTATAGAATATAGAACAGGGTTTTTTAACATGGAGCCAGAAGTGTCTGTGAACTTGGATGGGAAAAAGTACTTATTAAAATATTTTTTTTAAAGTACATATTTATTTTCACTACCCTCCAACTGAAATTAGGTATTACATTCCATTGTGAATCTAGGTGACAAACCACGGTAGTATTATATTAGCTTATCTGTGACTTTGTCACCAATAGAGATACATATCTTCATGCTGTATTACAGTTGTTGCAGATATCTTGGATATACTCATCACTATGTATGTTAAAATTAATTATACTTGCCAAGAGATCATATTATTGAATGTGTATGTAAAACACATTTATATTTATATATTACAGTTTTGTTTCTTGTAAACTATATTTCAGTACAGTTTCTTTTGCAATTCTATACTTTTTATTTTATGCATTAAAAACATTTTTATAAGAACATTTTAATGGAGGATTTTAATGGAGGCATGAGGGTAGATTCTAGAGTCTGTGTCATCCCCCTGGGAAAAGAACAAAACATAGGGAATGTGTTTAGTATACCTTTCTAAAATCTGAAAATTCGGAACTCATAAACACAAATAACCTCAAGGGCTTCAGATAAGAGATTGTGGATCTGTAGTAATAGGTTGACAAGAAGTGATGGTGGTAGTGATGGTGGTCTTGAAAATAGTATATAATTATCAATTCTCAGTGGTTTCATATTTTAAAAAGAAGAACCTAAATTCATAGTAACCTTTTAAAGAAGCCTACATATATTTAAAGATAGTTAAAATTACTTTTATTGGTAAACATGGAGTTTTCTATTTGGGTAATTTTCAATTGTCTCAGATTTTTAAAATAAAAATTCTGTAACTTTTCTGAAATGATTTCAGCTCAGTATCTCACTTTATGTCTGCAAAAAGAAACTAAGAAGTAGATGCTACTGTTATAAATGAATTTACTGGTTTAATTATGAGATATTTAACATCTACTATTGAACCAAGCATTATGTAGATACACATACAATGGAGAACAAAATAGACAAAATTTCAGGCTTAAAATAAACCTTAAAGTTTGAGGTGTTTATTATTTACTCATGTGGAGGTGTTATGTAGACAAGAGGATATACAAATCCAGAGGTAAATTCTGGGCTAAAAATATAAGTTAAGGAAGTATCAGAATACAGATTATACTTACAGCCTTGGCAATGAATATAACACTTTGCAAGTGTTATACTTTGCAGAAAAAAGTAGAATACGTGATCCTGAAGAACTCCATTTTTCTAACACTTAGAGGAGGCTGCATTTACATGGCAGATTGAGTAGTTGCTGAGTTGGGAGGAAAATCAGAAGCCCAGAATATTTCAAACAGAAGAAAATCATGTCAGATGCTATTGAGTAGTCCTTTAGAATTGGTGGGAAATTTTTTGGTAGATTTGGCATATGGAGATTATTTTTTATTTTACCAATGGTTTCAGTGGCTTCAAATGGACAGAAGTCAGATTGGAATGGATTCAACAGTAAATGGAAGGAAAGAAAAGGAAGACAGTATATTTAAAAAAAAAAACAAAAAAACCTTTTAAGAAGTTTTGCTAAGAAAGGGAGCATAGAAATGGGATTATGGCTACAGGAGTGTGAGGCATTCATGGAGGGTGGGATTGACCTTTGATAGGAACAGAGACAGTTTGTCCTCTGAAATGGGAAGGAAGGGCAAAATTAGTGTATATGCCTATCAGACTGTATATTTGAAGGTGGGAAAATGAGTGAGTTTTCATGTAATGATTTTTATTTTGCAGTAAAGTATGAGGGAAAGTGATCAGCTGAGACCTAGAGGTAGAAGTGTTGGACGTTTGAAGAGAAAGACCCTCTTGAAGAGTGGGGCAGCACCTATAGGGAAAGTAGTTGACAAGAGAAAAACACAAAGCTTGCTGAGCAGCCCCTGGGTCCTTAGTAAGTTTGGAAGCCATCATTTGTGTTGACCTTTGCTGTGGTTTTGGGTGTGTGTGTGTTGTGTATTTTCTCCAGCATCACTGTGCAGCCCTAGAGGAAGAGTAGAGAGTATAGATGGTTAGATTCATCCAACTATGAAATCTCTCAGTTAATTTTAACTGTGGAAATAATTTCAGTGAGGCCTCCTCAGCCTTAAAACAAATATTCCGAGCATAATTTTTCTTGATGACTAAGGTTTTCATTATATTAGCTATTATGCTTTCACTGTTAAAGTTATTTTTGAGATTCAACTTACAAGTTTTTATTAAGCACATATCAGAATGCTAGGCACTGCTGTTGAGATGAAAGTCAAAATCCCTGCCTTAGGTAGCTTACCTACCTGTGGGGTGCCAGATAAGTATATAATTGCAGTATACAACGCTAAGTGCTACCAGAGGAATATAGACCTTGTCCTATGAAGTTCAGAAAAGGGTACCCTCTCCAGAACAGTTTGGTGGATAGGGCTGATATGGATATCAAGGGAGAAGAGGTGACCAAAGAAGACAGTAGGCCTAGAATTCAGAAGATCCACTGTTACACAAAACAACTTTGAAAATAGTGATTAGAGTTCCAGTTATGAACATTAAAAACCAATGAAAAAAATATTTTCAAAGAGAATCAATAAAAAATAGTACTGTTTAAAAACTAGAAGTTGAGAATTTTTAATAAAACTTTATTGACGTATATAATTCATACACACACATAAAAAAGTAAGTGTATAGTAAAAGTTGTGAACTTACCAAACAAACATGCATATCATCATACAAGGCTCCCCTGCATCACCCCACTACCAACACCTTGCATTGTTGTGAAATATTTGTTACAAACTATGAAAGAGCATTGTCAAAATATTCCTACTAGCTATAGCCTGTATCTTCTATTTGGTGTATTTTTTGCCCAAACCACCTGATTATTAACACCCTGTATCAATATTATATACTTGTTATAGTTCATGAGAGAATGTTCTCATATTTGTTCTGTTAACTGCAGTCTATCTTCCACCACAGGATTCCCTGTGTTATACAGCCCCATGCTTTGTACAGTCCATTCACAGTGTACACTCAGTGGCTCTCATTTTCATCACAGAGTTGTGCTGTCATCACCTCAGTCAATTTTAGAAAGTTTTCATTACTCCAAAAGGAAAAAAATCCCATAACTCCCTTATACCCTCCTATTGTTATCCCTTAGAATTGATAGAATATCTTTTTTGCCACTGCTGCAAAAATATTACAATATTACTGTTAACTATTGTCCATAAGTTACATTAGTTGTACTAATTAGTTACTTTTAACACTTAGTTAAAAAAAGAGCATTCTTATATTTATATTATCTTCATCTACCATCAAAATCACTATATTATACATTCCCTAGATTATTCTCTTGAAGTTGAGAATTTTAAGTGTTTTATATGATGAAGATTTTTTGAGCGAATGCCTGAGTGCTTTTAAGGGCTGTAGAATATGATGACAATAATTCTTTATTGTGCTGAACTTGTCTTCAAGACTTCTGACTTTCCTTTTCTTCAATACTGTTTAAACCACTGAATTATATGCTTGAATGTTGTTAAAAGGGAAAAACTTAGGTTGTTTATATGTTAATAGAATAAAAAATTTTTTAAAGTCTTTGGACTGTACAACACAGTGAACCCTAATGTGAACTATGGTCTGTAGTTAACAGTGTGCATTAGGTGCCACACTAATGCAAAGTGATAATAATGGAGGTATATAAGGGAACTCTATTTTTTACATGATTTTTCTGTAAGCCTACAATTTTTCTTATAAAAACAATTACATATATTAAAAAAACTCAACACTGATTATAGTTACAAATGAAATAAAGAGAACAGTTTTATTTATTTATTTTGGGAGTAACTCGATAAATATTGGAAATGAATAAGCTGGGAGAAGGAAAGGGAGGGAAGATAACATTTATTGAGTACCTGTTATAAGGCAGGTACCATACTGGGTACTTCTGGGCATAGTGAATGCATTTCATCCTAACAAATTCACATGAGAGTTAGGCATCATTGATAGCTATTTTCCAGATAAGAAAAATTGTGACTAAAATAAGTAATTTGTCCTCGTCAGATGGCTAGTGGTACAAGTCAGGATTTAATCCTAAACCTATCTATGTGACTTTTTAGAGTAGAAAAGAAAGGCCATGTTGAGGAATAAAGGAAAATTCCCTATCTGACCAAAGCCTGAGTAGTTGTCAGGGTGGTATTAAACAGTGATGTATATCCAGTGTTCATAAATCAGGTTCATATTTCTCAGGTAGTGGTAGTGGTGGAGGTGGGATGGTAGAGAGGATTATTCTGTACACTACATGGAAAATTCATGGTTTGAAAACGTCTCTCACTTGTTTGTGTTGTATGAGAGATATGTAGTTCCAATTATTGAAGATCATAGAGATCAGATGATGTGACATCAAAGCATTTTATCTGATTGCTCTGCTTTATATATGATGTAGCACTGGAAAATTCTAAATGAAGTTTATTCATTTGTGGAAATTTGTAGAAAGATGAGTTTTAGGTTTAAGGCAAAATTTGACACCCAAGAGAGGATATATTCATCCAATGAAATACAGCTGCATCTTGGAAAAATACGTAGTTTGAGTTTAAAACCCATAGTTTGTATGTGTAGTTTTCATTTCTGATTTGGGATTAATCAATATAGATCCAATTTTAGTTTTAAGATTACAGGAGAGTTTAATTTCCAAAGTTATAATCAAACATGATAGAACAATAATTTTGTTTTGTTCAACTACTTTAAATTAATTTGCATGGTTTTCCCATTTACATATTTTATTAAAAACTACAGCATAATCAGTGCTTTGTGTTAGCTGCATGTAAGGATATAATTAAAATAGCATCCAATAACAGATTTTAATATCTTATAAATATAAGTTTAAATTTTAGGCTTATAAACTGAAATTATAGTGATGTTTTATAACCTTAAAATAAATGTAAGCTTTCTGAATCTTAACAGACTTTTCCATATTTAATGACGATAATGTGAGTCTTATAAGCATTAAATTTAATTCAGATTTCTAACTAGCAGTTAAGTAAAATTTAAATTCAGTGAGCCTTCACTTTATTTCCTTTTCACAGGTTATCAGCCTTTTTATAATTGCTAAAGAAGCATGCATAGTAGAGAATCTTTGATAAGTGAAATGATTTTTTATCATTTTCACTGGTTAATTTTTTGCTCCTATAAAAATCTCTAGGGAAGCGGGTGTGGCTCAGTGGATAGAGCCCCCGTTTACCATATGGGAGGCCCGGGTTCGTGGCCCGAGGCCTCCTTGTGAGGGCACACCGGCCTGAGCAGTGCGGTGGGCTGAGGTGGGCTGATGCAGCAACCTCACGGCAGGAAGCGGGTGTGGCGCAATGGATAGAGCACCCATTTACCATATGAGAGGCCCTGGGTTCGCTTCCCGGCGCCTCCTTGTGAGGGCAGGCCGGCTCGCGCGGCGCCGTGGGCTGATGCGGCAAGACCTCACAGCAAGGGGGAGATAAGCAGACACACAGAAGACACGCAGCAAAATCGACACAGCAGCACAAGCAGCAAGGGGGGGATAAATAAATAAAATAAATCTTAAAAAAAAAAAAAATCTCTATACATTTTGTGACTTTAACTATATGAAATGTATATTTGTTTTTGGATGAGCT